>CBVK0100964583.1:0-10252 GCA_900067695.1 Picea abies | reverse complement strand
TAAGTTAGTACATCAACTTCGCAGGGTCTTAAATTTTGCATACGATCTCCATTTTAGGCGTATAATAGTTCGTTGGAAAGGTATCATTGAGGAGATTCATTTTGGGGGATAAATCATGCATTTGAATATCATTGAGAACCTCTATGTCAAAAATCCTTCATTTGGGCCCTCAAAATGGCCCCGAAAGTTAAAAACTGCTAAAAATAGTAAATTGCCAAATTTGCCAGAAAACTATTTTGAGTCAGTCGGAAAAGGTGGGTGGCCACCGATATCCACCTGGATCAATCCTCCCTCCTTAGGAACCAATGGTCTCCATTGCATTGAGTACCCAGGGGAGAGGGAAAAACATTTGCTGAATTTGCATCTTGGTGAGCTGCTTGCCTTGCTGGAGACGTCGCGCTGCTCAGTTTGTGGATGTCTGTCACGAACCTGTTGAGGTTGAGGCTGTTCAAAAAGTTGGACTACATGAGAGGACAATGTGCAGAAGGAATCTTTTCTCTTTGTTGCAACCTTGTTGACCTTCTTTTGTTGGATAGAAGGTGCTTGGGGAAAAGCTTTAGTGGTTGCAAGTCCTTTTGTTCCCCTTTTGAACGGATTGTGAAGAAGGTGAATTTTACAGTAAGAGATACTACCTTGTGGCACTTTTTAGGTGGAACATTAGTCAAAACTACCTCTGGTATTCTGTAGAGATGACCCCCCAGAGAAATAATGACATTGTGGGGTCGAGACTCATAAACAGCATGGCGCTTCCACATATATGGCTGGCCCAAGAGAACATCATAGACATCTAGTGGGGAAACATCACATAATACCTCATCCTTGAAGGGTTGGATGCCATATGAAAATTGACATTGCTGGCTGACATGAAGATCTCGTATGTGGTGAAGCCACCCGATGTTGTATGGCTGCAGGTGTGGTGTTGTCGACAATCCCAACTGTTTGATGACCTCTGCTGAGATGAGGTTCTTATGGCTTCTGGTATCAACAATTAATTATAGTGGGGTCCACTTCACCCACATCTGTGAATGAAAAAGGTGTTCCCCCTCTTCAGGATCTATTGGTTCTTCTAGTTGAATTTTTGCGGTTGCGACAATAGTAGTGGGGTCTACGTCAATGATCTTTCCTTTACTAGTATTTTCAGAATAAGATTCTGAATCAGGGTTCAGCTCCTTGTCTTTGATCTCGACCACCAATGACTTTTTTGAGAGACATTCATTGGTGTTGTGCCAGGGGCTTTTGTGGAAATTGCACCATTTTCCGATGTCTTCTTTGTCTTCCCATAACCCTTCTTTTCATGTGGCTTGGACTGGTTTTCGGGAGACTGTTTGTTAGGTACGTCTTTGTCATACTTTAGTTGTTGCGGATTTGCAGAAACAAAATCCCATTTGTTCTGGTGCTTAAATTTCTGCTCGATTTTAACAACATATCGATAGGCAGCACCGAGTGATGAGATGTCCAGAAAATCCATTTCAGTTTGGATGTATCTGTGTAGAGCTCCATGGTATTTCGGAACCAAATATCATTCAGAGTCTTTGATACCTAGCTTGGTGTGCAAGGTATGGAAGGTATTGGTGAACTCCAAAACTTCTTGCCCCCTCTCTTTCCATAGTGTGGTCCATCTCATGTATTGGTCCTCATAGTTTCCAATAGGGTAATATTGTTCCTTTACCACATCCACAAAAATTTCCCAAGTGGGATCAGCCCCATATATTTTAGACTCCTGTGTGAAACTCTGCTCCCAATTAGTTTCCCACCAATGTTTGACATGGGGGAGAGCTTTAAGGAGTGCGAAGGTGATCTTTTCTTTGTTGGAAAATTTGTGAATAGAGAAATAGCCTTCTAGCATATTTAACCATTTGTCTAGGGCTTATGCATCTATCTATCCTCAAATAAAGGAATATCAAAATTAACTTGTACCTTGAAAGGCGAGGTGCCTCCAAAGTGGCCGCTTGATGAATATGCGCCTATTTCTATCGACGGGCATTGAAGGATGTGGGAAAAATTATCCATCATTTCGTCCCTTTGTCACGTGAGAGCTTGTTCAAGCAATAGACTGATAGGATCGTCTGCTCCGTCGTTTTTCTTTTTTTTTTCCATTGAGTGTTTCTTGGGTGTGTGAGAGTGATTTTACTCAAGAGAGAAAATCTCAATACCCAAATTTATATAATCAGACCTCATCGGGGACATGCACAAAAGAAAATGACCAAGAACATCCTTCTTTGATACCACTGATCTAGATTATTTTCGGCACGAAATGAGATCGAAGATATAATAAAGAAATGCATAGAGATATCACAGATATTCAATAATATAATAGAAATATATTAGAGATGCAACCATAAACATAGATATATAGTAATACACAATTTCTATTAATGAAATAAATGTACAGAGACTGTAAAATACAGAGTGAAAGACTTGATAGAATGGTGGCAGCTTATCTCTGAGAAGAGATGTGATGGCTACTTGAATTCACAATAAGATGATTACAATGAGGCTCTTAAGGCCCTTTTATAATAAACAGGAATTCCAAAACTCATAGACATCCAAAAACCTAACCCTAGGAGATGAAGCGCCAAAAGTCATGCCAAAAGTCATGTGGGCCCCGTTTGGGTAAGTTAGTACATCAACTTCGCGGGGTCGTAACATTTGTATATGATCTCCGTTTTAGGTGTATGATAGCTCGTTGGAAAGGTATCGTCGAGGAGATTAATTTTTGGGGCTCAAGCATGCCTTTGAATATCATTTATAACATCAATCTCGAAAAACCTTCATTTGGGCCCTCAAAATGGCCCTAGAAGTTAAAACTGCTAAAAATAGTAAATTGCCAAATTTGCCAGAAAACTATTTTGAGCCAGTCAAAAAAGGTGGGTGGCCATCAATATCCACTTGGATCAAGGAAGGTTATCTTTTATAACAAAAACAAACCACACTGAGTATGTAGAACGAAGCTCTCCAAATGGATTGACACCATCAACTGCCAACAAAAGTCTAACATTACGAGGTTCTTCTTCAAAAATTGGCCACTTTTTTTCGATTTAGTTTAATGTAGAACCATCTGTGGGAATTTGAAGAACATCGTCTTGACTTCTGTTCTTTGCATGGAAATCCATAAACTATGCTATACTTTGGCACCTGAACAACCGTTGGAAACGTGGAATTATCAGAATATAACAAAGAACTTTGCGAGACACCTTCTTTGACGCTTTTTCGGTTCGATATCTACTTATTTGACATTGTGGACATTCATTTTCTAATGAATATTGTCCATAATATATGATATGATCATTACGACATGCATCAATAGCCTGATAGTCCATTCCAATTTCTTTCATAATCAGGGATATTTCTCGATATGTGCGTGGCAAAATATTTGACGTCGGTAATAGAACATCACCTAACAATCTACAAAATTCTAAACAGTTAGTCAATGTAAACAATATTCATCATCAATATATCATCCAAAATACTAATTTACAAATTAGAAAACAATAGCAATATAGGAAAAAATTGAACGTTTTAAGTATTTGTGAACATGCAGGCATAAATAATTAACAAATTAAATACCTTAGTATCTGTGTGAGATATGTGTTTGATAAACCATTCAAAACCTTCAGGTTCACCAACAACAATATAGCATATAAAAGATTTTTTTTTGAGCCTTCATAAAGAGGTTGACGTGACTTCTCGAGCAGAGGATCAACATCATGACTATCATCCTGGTTGTCCTCATCCATTGGAGAAAATGTGTCTTGGATCAATATATGTATCTCATCTTCCTGATTTGAATCACTAACATTATATCCATCCATATCATCATTAATAACTTGATCAACAACTTCAATATTCTGATCTCGAAGTTCATCTCCATGTAAAGTAGTATTTCTGCTAGTACTTGGCAAATAACTCTCTGGAGGTCGACACTTTGGGGGCATTGTCTATATATTTAAAAACATAGAAAAGTTAGTGTGTATAAAAAATATAAAAATCCCGATAAGAAATGTTACTAAAATTCATGACATACTGATTATTACAGAGAATACATTAAATATTGAATCCTCTTACCAAGGGACGATATTCATAACCTCATTCGGCGTGCCCCTTTTCCCTACAATGTTTTTGGGCTATTGTTATTAAAAGTCTTCTATTTTGCAAGCCTCTGCAATCATAGCAAGGGAAATAACATTTTCCATCGCCGCTCTCCTCTAATGTCGCTCTTAACTGAGCAATCTTCCTGTCATTTTCGTTCATTGTGACAAATCCTTGTCCTAACAAGTAATTGTCTTACCTACACCATACCAAACATTAAGTTGTCAATTTTTTATATTTTTGCCACTCTTTTCAATTATGATATGTTTATTTACAGTGACCTACATCTTTATAATAAGTTCAACACCTTTATAATAAGGTGATCATATGTGTAGAGGATTAACATCATGACGACATAGATAACATCTTTATAATAAGGTCATATGTGTACAAATGTTTTCTTTATATAATAACAACATATATAACTAACATAAGTTTAGGGTTAGTGTTTATGTATCTTATTAGTCCCTACAAAAGCAGGGAATATAGCAATCAATTACTATCATTTCACCGATCAGGGTTGAGTTTCAAGAGAAATTCCATATCTTTATCAATGAAAAGAGAGAGAGATTATAGCTACAATTGAAGGGAAAAGGGCATGCAGATTCCATAAACCTAGAATATTATGGAATCCACATACCCTTTTCCATAGAAAATACTAACTAGATCCAAAAACCAAAGACATGAAATATGGTAGTACACATATTATAATATATTATCAAGGAAAAAACAAGCTAAATTCAATTTGGACGTTTGAAAAAAAAATTACAAGTTAAATGAGCACATCAATAAAAAATAACATACTAACCTTGCAAGTTCAAAATCCAAGCTATGTAGATCTAGAATTGGATTTGTTCAACTGGTGGGTGACAGAACAAATAAAAAACTCAAACAAAATCCAAGAACAATGTCGCAACTATAGAAATTGTGTCACAAAGTCTCTTAAAGTCACGTATATATAGATAAAATAGTCAACTAGCCGTTAACACTGACAAATGAGATAGAAAACAATTTCGTCCCTATTTCCACAAAAGTTCGTCGCTATAGAGACGCAAATCCCTACTAAGTTAAATTAAGATTTTTGTCGATATTGCGACGAACTTTCTTGGCAATATCCACAAAAATCTTGCCCTATTTAAAAAAATGATGAAACTAGTGGAAGCATGGAAAATTTTCGTGGAATAATCCACCCATATGTAGTAGTGTTTCAAGTTCTTCCTCCAGTGGAGTCTTTGAGTTGGCATTGTTCTAGAGTTGATTTGGAGTCTCCAGGTGAAATATTTCATCCTTCTTCTATCTAGTCACTATTCACCATCAGTGATAAGATATGGAACTTGAAGTGCACTACTAGAGAAAGTTCCCCAGTATGGTCGCCATTATGTTATCACCTTGTAATTTCGCAGGCTGAGGAGGAAATCGGTAGGGGTAACCACAAACCACTTCGAGTCAAGGATCTAGCCCTCCAAGACTCAGAGAGGGATCTCTTTGTCAGGTTTAGATTTGTTTGAGTGTGGGTCTTAGTCTAGCTATGCAGAATAGGATTTTTTTTTGGAGTTTTTGGTTAAGATAGAAAAAGGGCCATTGGGAAAAATGGAGTCAAAAGTTAAAGTTTTTAACTGAATGAATAAATAAGACAAAATATAACCAGGCAAGGTAATCATGTCAGTGGATCCTTTGAGATTTATAAAATGGGAAAATAAGAATAGATCGAAGTTCATTTCAAATGTAGAGCGAAGCTTATCCGAATTCTACATTTCAAACTTGGAAGAAAACATAAATATTGTTTCGAGCCAACACAGGGTGTTAAGAACAAATATTTCACATCATCTTCTCATAAACAATACAAAAATATACAACATGTGAAACAGGACAATAAGACATTACATGAGGGGAAAAGCTTCACCACTTATCCGAATTCTACATTTCAAACTTGGAAGAAAACATAAATATTGTTTCGAGCCAACACAAGGTGTTAAGAAAAAATATTTCACATCATCTTCTCATAAACAATACAAAAATATACAACATGTGAAACATGACAATAACACGTTACACGAGGGGAAAAAATTCACCACTTAAACATGACACAAGAATATGGAAATATAATTCCTTTGTATTCATTCATAACAGTCACTTACATTTTTTGAAACATTTCTACAATGGATGGGGACATTTCCATACCATCCTTCCTTGCTCGTCTAACTGAACAACCCTTTCTTTCTTAAAATTCATAGGCTTTATAGCCTTTACAAACAAGTTCAAGAGAGTTATAAAACTGGATCTAATATACTAAAAATAAAACAAGATCAAATTAATATGATGTGTAGGATCTAGTCCTGATTTAAGGGTCAATCCCTTATCAACTAAGTCTTCAACAATTTTTGATCTCCTCAGTAGTCTTCATAGTCTTCATAAGATAGTAGAACACTTTCGAATTCCTTCTTTGACAGCTCAACAATTTTGGCCAAAAATAGAAAGGCCACTTAGTCTTCTTGACTTATCATCTACCTCAAAAGATGGAAAAGGATGATGATCTGTATCCCTTTAATTCTTATATTTTGTTAAAAACCATTCCCACATGATCTGGAAACAAAAATCCTTGATCTGAGCAAAAAATGAGTATTCTTCCACTTCCTGCGCTTTCGGTGGATTAGAAGTGTAAAATCGTGGGGGTAAGTTGTCTAAAGCAGATCTTTCAATAGCTAACAACACCTTTTGAAACCCGCGTAAGCTGTCAAAACCACATGCCTTGAAAATATTCATCAAAAATTCAAAATTGAAATTCCTTCAGTCTTTCGAACTTCAAGGTTACTCATTCAATTTCTATGCAGCCTCCGCTAGATTCTCCAGGCCTGGATGAGCTATAGGATTTGCATATTTGGGAATTAGTTTCAGCTTCAAACATCTAGCTACCTTTTGCAACTTCTTGTTTTCTTGAAGCATCCTTTTGTTCTTCTTTTCCAATTTAACATGCATTTTAGCTAGTCTTTGAAAATAGTCTCTTACCTGTGATGATGTCCTTGTGATGGTCTCATTTTGGGATTTGAGCACCTTTTCCAGTAACCTCAGCTCCATGAATTCTTCCTCAATATTTTTGATCTTCTTTGATGATGACTTAATTTGTTTTCTTTTTGATGCTTCAGGGACCTCCAGATCTTAAGCTTCAAGTGAGAAAGGTGCTTCTTCAGGAGCTTGAAAATTAGGGGATTCATTCTCAGAACTTTGGACTCCAGGTGCTATTTTTTCAAGAGATTCTTGATTAGGAACCTCTTCTTCTATAATCTCTACCTCCTCCTCTGAATCTATATAAGGTAGATTCAAGACATTTTTATCAGAGGCACTAGTTTTCCCTTCTATAGCTTGGCTGAAAACAAGCATATTTTTGGCTCTCTTGGACTTAGAAGAAGAGTCTGGATCCTATGCAATTATTGGGGAAATGGATCTTATTTTCCTTTTACTACTCTGGGGTGTTGAATATTTATTGGATGAAGTCTTCTTTTTGTCCTTAGGCTAGGGTTCTGGTTCAAATTCACCCTAGAAGAGAAGATGCTCCTAATTCTTATCCCTCCTCTACAATTCTTCAAGAACTATTAGTTTGATAAGGCTATGGTGGAAAATCCTGCATTTCACCTTGATATGTTTGGCCTGGACTTGGTGTTCCATTTTTGTCAAACTTCTATGAAGGTAGAAGGGTGAATTCAAAGGACACCTACTTGTGAGATGGTTCATGAGCTTGAAATGGTAGAGAATCACTCTACCATATCTTCCTTCACATGTAATATATACTTGGATTTCTTTGAGCAAGTGTTTCCATTTTTCCTCGAAGTAGGATCTAGGGATATATTTCTTCCAAATAATACATTTGTGTTCATTCTTGAGAAAAGACCCAAACTCAATGTCTTTAGTAATGGTTGTTTTAAACCATGTTTTACCAATCCCAGGTATCTTTGTTGTTGCTGCAATAATGGCTTCATCAACCTTCATCTCAATTGTTCCCACTTTGGCCTTGGCTCCATCAAAGGTTAAGGCAAATTCCTCAGCCACTCCTTGGTGAAAACCTTGTATTTTTTCACAGTACGTGTAGAATCTAGCATCTCTGAACATATGACAAATATCAGGGTGAGATTCCAGATATGCTATATCATTAAGCTCTTTCTGGAACAGATCCCCTCCCTTATTTATCGAAAAAACCAATTGTCAACACCCACAATACAATAAAATCGGGCTTCGGGAGACACAATGGTGTTGATAGAGGACAAATTGAAGCTTGAGAAGAAGAAAAATGCATGATATGGGAAAAATATTTGAATGACAATCTTTTAGAATAAACCCTTAATAAAGAATGAAACTCAAATCATAATGATGATTCCATCATTCGACCAAGACAAAAAACCACATGATATATTAGGTAAAAAGTGAATGATGTGAGTTTATGGTGATCTTAGTTGGTAGCAAAGAACTCAGATCTACTAGATTAGGGTTTAATAGATTGAACCAAATAGTGAATACAAACCAAATAAATGATTGAGACCAAGAAAATCGTATTAGGAGATGATTTCAACAACACTTAAGATGATGATGGCATGTGTACTACCGATGGTTTGAGAGTCCAATGGGAAAGGCTAACCATTGGAAACATTTTGTGCTTTCGGTAGCTAAGAACACCTATGGCTGCCTTTTTAGCCTACCTTTTTAGTTGACAAAAATGAAAACTTTCGGCAGCTTATAACACATTGAAAACTGACCCTTAGCTGCTGAAAGATAACCTTTGACACTTTTGCATTCGAGAGCTCAAAACATCATTTTCCAACTTTGGATATACTTGGACACCTTTTTACCTTTTTGAGACATAAGATACACCACTTGACCATTTAGACTAAGTTTCTTAACATGAAGACACTCTAAAAATGATTCAGATAAAATTTCCAAATAGATAACTGGATACCATATGACTCTATCATAGGATGCTAACAGGGGTTCCCAAGTTATTTTTGTCAAGAATAAATATGGAGTGGTGAGGTTATGTATTGACTTCAGACAGATGAACAAGGTTATTGTAGTGTCCCCAAGGTCAAGCCCCGTTACAGATCATGTTATATGCAAAGAATTGTAAATATGCTCTCTAGGCTAGTGAGCCAAGTTTTGTATAAGTTGTAGGCTTATGAGTTTTGTTAGGCCAGGGAGCCTAAGTGTTGAAGGCTAGGAGCCTGTTGATATACTTGTATGTATGCAGGTCAATTAATAAAATATAAATACCACCAGTGCAGACCGTCCACGATGAAAGAGTGATGGGGGACTGAGCGTCCACAGAAGGGGCAAGGAACTAGGGGCTGGAAGGTGGGAAAGGGGCTGAGTGTGGAGCCTAGGGGGCTTAAGCCTGGAATAATATTTTATTATTATTCCTAAAAATCCATGTGCACATTATTTTAACCTAAGTCCTTTGGAAGGGCCCGTGATTTCCCAAGTGGTGGGAGAAGGGCATACGAATGGAACACATGCAGTTCCCAGGGTGACAAGTGTCAACCCTGGTGCATGCAAATATAAGCGCCGAGTTGAACCGTGGGTGGGGGATCTTCCTCCATTCGAACCCAAACCCCTGTGGGTGGAACTGGTACGCCATCTGCCAGAATACCCTGGTTTATCTTTGGAAGCCGTAAAGCCTGTGTATTGGTCCTAAGGAAATGGGGTACACTCCTGTCCAGAGCTGTGAGTCTGTGTCTGTCTCTGAGAAATCCTGTGAGCGCATTTCCTGAACCGGAATCCTGTGTTAAACTCGAGTGGAAGAATCCCTGGTTGTTTGGGAAAAGCTGAGCTAGCCTGTTCATGGAGCCTCTGTTCTGAAATCATGCCTGAGATTATCCTGTGACAGCTGAACCATTTTGGAAAGCACTTGTCTATGTTTTGCGTGGATTGTTGTGACCACGCAGTGATGGACTGCATGAGGCTTGTTGGTCTGTGAAGCGACTCCTCCAGGTGAGAGAGTGCGCAGAGGGAGAAGAGAACTCCTGGAAGGAACCCCTGTAGCTGCCATAGAACCCAGAGAATTCCGGTCCGGTCTGTTCCTGTAACCCAAGGTAAGGGAGACTGGCAGCCGAAGGATTGTCTAGGTGACAGAGAAGGTGCACTCTCCTGGGGTGGAACAGGCATGTGGGGAATGCGGGTC
>CBVK0100964582.1:0-10252 GCA_900067695.1 Picea abies | reverse complement strand
TTATATCCATTTTATGAAATAATTTGTAGCAGATGGAATGCACTTGTGTTAATTCAAAGAGTTAGGGTTTATCTCTCTAATAATATCTAGACCCCATTGTTAAATGGTTCATCAATTGTAATGGATTCCAATGAGATAGCATTCTTTTTCTCTCCTCTAGCACTACTTTGACAAACTTTGTACTTTGCAATGTCTACATGAGCATCTCTAAATAGAGTTAATAATAGTCATCTCTAAATATATTATGATATGTGGTGTCACTGAAAAAGTGTCCTCCAATTGGTCCATCATGTAGTTCCTTGAAAACTTGGTCAATGTCATGTTTTTCTAGGAACCTTAGTGATACTCCATTGTAGTTCTTATGAAATAATACATCAATTATGAATTGGTATTGAGAATATTTTATACTTAGTTATCTTATTTAATTTTTATTTAGATTTGGTGGAATCTCATGTGTCTATAATAAACGTTTCAATTCAACACACCACAAGACTATTATAGATGAGATAATTAATATTTCATAAGAACATAATGAGATTTCATTTTCCTATCCTTTCTCAAGTTAGTTGGTTCTAGTGTTTTTGTTTCCAATTTACATAGACATTTACCTTTGAATATTTTTACAAGTTTGAATTCTAGGTCATATTCTTGAATTACAACCATCCAATTTCCTATTCTCTCACCTAGTTCCTTTTTAATGAATAAGCACCTAACAAATGGGCGAGGAACAATTAACTTGGTGTGATTCATAATATGGGGTCTAAACGGGTTGATAGTTTTAAATACTATAAATTCATATTTATTGATGGATCAGTAATTTGATTCATCCCCTTGTAAACCAATTCTCATACATGATATTGGGTGTTCATACCCTTTCTTTTTCTTTTGTCTGAGCACTATTGCAAGGGAATGGTCATATGTGAACATCTACAAAAAAATTATTCTTTGAAATAAAATAAAAAACGAAGAGTAGGAACCTATCATAAATTTGATTTTTTCAAAATATTTCCTATTAATAGGTGTCCATTTGAAGACAACATATTTTTTTTTATCATTTTTATGAAGTGGCTTAATAGTTTTAGAAAAATTGGGCACAAATATTCCAACATGGTTTATCTTGCTGAAAAAGAATTCCATTTCCTTCTCATTGATTGGCATGGGAATCTACATGATGGATGTAGTCCTTTCTAGATCAATGAGAATCCCATCTTTTCAGATGATATGGATAGGAATTTTACCTCCAGCTATAAAAAAAATGATCTTCTTGGGATTAAGGGAAATGTGATATTTTTGGAATCTCTCAAAGATCTATTTTAGGTGTTGTATGTGGCTTGTCATATGTTTTTAGTAAACCATCATGTCATACAGATAAACCAAAACACTCTAATTTATTAGCCCCATTAAAATCTATGTATGTATCTTGTTGGAAGGTGGATCTAGTGAACCCATCATTTTCACTATCGAATTACCCTTTAGCCCATTAGTTATTGAAACTAGATCAATAGATTGTCCAATTCATGATCTATGAAGACACATTCAAGGATGAAGCGATTGGTGATGAAGAACATGCCAAAGCCTTGTAAGGTTGTCAATATGGGATGAAAAATGTTAAGGGAAATTTCATTCCAAGAATTTTTTTAACATTAGATAAATTGTATGATTTGAAAAGCATATTTTTAGGATCTATGAATGTTAAGACAAATGTCTCATCCATGAATCATGAATTGATCAATTTGGATACTACTGAAAACCCAAAGAATGTTAATCTTGGAACTTATTTCTTTGCGACGAACATTCAAGATTACATCTACTTATTTAGGAAATATATGGATGTATTTTCTTGGTATTATAGTGACCTAAACGATTATGACACATGTATTATACAACATGTCATTCCATTGAAATAAGGTGTCAATCTATTCTAGCAAAAGATGAGAAAGTGCATCCAACATTGGAACCTCTAATTTAGAAAGAATTGGAAAGGCCACTAGATGCTAAAATAATTTTTAAAGTTGGAAATTTATAATGGGTAGGTAATATGGTTCTTGTCATAAAAAAATCAATAGAAATTGGATTATGTGTGGAATTTCAAAATTTAAATAGAGCATCTGATAAACACAATTACCATGTTCCTCCTATGGAGCATATTCTACAACTAGTATTTAGTTTAGAGATGTTTTTTTCTCCTTGATGGTTTCTTGGGCTATAATCAAGGAATAGTGGAAAAAGAAGATAGGATTAAAAACACATTTCATATGAAATGGGGAACATTTTCCTATCGACAAATTCCCTTTGGACTAATTAACACTAGATCCACTTTCCAACAAGATACAAACATAGATTTTAAGGGGGTGATAAATTAGAGTGTTTTGGTTTATCTAGGTGACATGATGGTTTACTAAAAAAATATGACAAGCCACATACAACACCTAAAATAGATCTTTGAGAGATGCCAAAAATATCACATTTCCCTTAATCCCAAGAAGATCATTTTTGTTATAGCTAAAGGTAAAATTCCTATCCATGTCATTTGAAAAGATGGGATTCTCATTGATCCAGAAAGGACTACATCCATTATGTAGATTCCCATGCCAATCAACGAGAAGGAAATGTAATTCCTTTTCAACAAGATAAACCCCATTAGAATATTTATGTCTAAATTTTCTAAAACTATTAAGCCACTTCATAAAATGATAAAAAAAATATGTTTTCTTTAAATGGACACCTATTAATAGGAAATATTTTGAAAAAATCAGATTTATGATAGGTTCCTACTCTTTGTTTTTTATTTTATTTCAAAGAATATTTTTTTTGTACGCATTCACATATGACCATTTACTTGCAATAGTGATCACACAAAAGAAAAAGAAAGGGTATAAAAACCCAATATCATGTATGACAATTGGTTTACAAGTGGATGAATCAAATTATCGAGTCATTAATAAATATGAATTTACAGTGTTTAAAACTATCCACCCATTTAAACTCCATATTATGAAAAATCACACCAAGTGAATTGTTCCTCACCGTTGTTAGGTGCTTATTCATTGAAAAAGAACTAGGTCAGAGAAGAGAAAATTGGATAGTTGTAATTCAAGTTAAACTCCATATTATGAAAAATCACACAAGTGAAATTGTTCCTCACCGTTGTTAGGTGCTTATTCATTGAAAAAGAACTAGGTCAGAGAATAGAAAATTGGATAGTTGTAATTCAAGAATATGAACTAGAATTCAAACTTGTGAAAATATTCAAAGGTAAATGTTTATGTAAATTGGAAACAGAATCACTAGAACCAACGAACTTGAGAAAGGCTAGGAAAATGAAATCTCATTATGTGCTTAGAAAATATTAATTATCTCGTCTTTAATAGTCTCCTGGTGTGTTGAATTTAAACATTTATTATAGACACGCGAGATTCCAACTTTTCTAGAACTAATGGGCTAAAGCGTAATTCAATAGTGAACCCATCATTTATTGGAGTTAATTTGAAGGTAGTATTATCTAACATATCAATAGCTATTTTTTTTTCGAGAAGTAGACCTAACATTAAAATCTTAAAATTCATCAATCAACTTTTGTACGTTAATATGATAACTTCTTGTATGAAATGATGAACAATGAAAAGTATTATTTACATGCATTACAATGATTCTGGAATCATCAAAATCTTTTATGGATTTCACCTTTAAATTGATATATTTTTTATATTTTTTAGGCGTCGAATCAATGATTTATATTCTAGAATATTATTATTACATTCAAATTCAATCTTGTAGGAAATAAGATTTCTATAATATTACTATTACATTCAAATTCAATCTTGTAGGAAATAAGATGGCATTTTTATGTTGTGGGTTAATCAAAATACCACCAACACCTATGCCTTCCTATGATTTAGAACCACCAAAAAATATTTTTCGAAGGTCGGCAGTTACATCTAAGTTAGTTAAAACATTGCTTTGTACATTACTGTAATACAATAGTCGTTTTCATTAGTCTGAGTGCAATCAAGGAGTCCAGACTATTTAATAGTTTCAAAATTAGATTCTTATGTGTTGTAATGTCCCACTTTAGTTTCCAAAAAGTAGTTACTCGAAATTGATTGTGTAAATTATGATTGGCTCATTAGTTTCTTCCAATTTTGTAACTGTGTGCTTCATGTGAGCTTCCTGGTATACCTAAATCTGTTTTTGTCTTCCACCATAAATGAAACCAATTAGTAGAAAAATAATTATATAATTTTTGTGACTAATCTAGAAAATAAAATTCTAAAATATTAACAATAATAATATCAATAATTTGATATACTTTTGGATTAGAAAATAATGTGATTTAAACATATTTAAAATCCCTTCTAACCTTAACATTAAAACCTTGAAGATGAATATTTCAGATTGTACTTTTGGTTTTTGGTTGGAGAAACATTTATTTTACTGCATATTGAAAAAGACATGGCATTTGATGATGCTCTTGAGTCAAACTAATATTTGATTTTTTTCCTTTGGAAAAAAATCTTGTCTTCATGGAGTTGAATATATATGTTTAAAAGGTGGGACTTCTCTTTATTTTGTCCATTCTATATCTACTTCTTTTAAACACAAAAATCAATGCCCTATAGGGCCTAGTAAATATTGTCTACAATTATAAAATAAATTACTAAGTTTATTTTTTGGAATCATTAAATTATTACATGTAATTCTTATAATATAAATTCTATGGAATTAGATTCTTCACCATTGTAAAATTTATAAAGGTTGAAGGATTCTTTGGGGAGATAAAGCACTTTCTTAGATAATTTGTTTGCTACCTTGTTCAATTCTCTATAGTTATGTTGGAAAGAAAGCTAATTGAATGGGCACATATGGTGCTTCATGTAATTTAATAAAAGAACTAGACTTATAGTCGAAATATTCACCCTTGAGCAAGCCCAATCTAATACCAATTTGGAGTCTCCAAAAACCTATAGTTTTTTAACTCTTTTGTCCTGTGAAATAAATAATAATGTTCTAAGTGAAACCATATTTGTTCTATTGTTGGATCCATACCATGGGGTATATTAAATGTGTATGTAGTGATATTGTGAGAGATAGAGGACAAGTCCTACACCACAGAGCAACGAGTGCCCTTGGTTGGCACCATAAAAAAATCCCTAGGCTATACCTTCATTGGTTTCTGGCATGATAGGGATCCAAACATTTTTTTCCTTTTTATTTACCTGTAATTCACTTGAAATATTGATGACATGAGCTGCAAAAATCTACGGTTTGATACATTTGTCCTAGAAAATAGAACAATTACGTGCCCACTAGATCGAATTCACCAAGATACATGGGAGAGCTAACAAATGGTTCATCTTTTTATCAGCCAACTAGATCTTTAGATTATCAACTAGACTTTGATGTTCCCATATTATTGAAGATTTAATCTCCTTCGACACCATCATTAACACCTGAATGGTAAAATCATAGCACGTGAAGAGGTGAGGGGTGGACTCTTCTTCCTTCATGCATAGGATGCAGATGTTAGGGTCAACCCATCCATGTCACAATCTATTATCCCATGTGAGAATCTTGTTGTTGAGATCTAGCCACATTGTGATTTTTCTTTTTAATGGAGCATGAAGTTTCCAAATCTTACCCCACCACCAACAAGTATCACCCAAGAAACTATCTTCTTCAACTGCATTGTATCCTAGTTTAGCTATAAAATATCTCGACCCCACATTGTTGGACCAACAAAGTGAATCCTCCTCATCTTCTTTTAAACGAATAAAATTAGAGGAAATAATTCCTTTAAAGCATATCCATTCCTTTGCAAGTGATCCCATAAAACCTAACTCCTTGTTACCTTTCCATCCCACTCTTCCTCTAATTTGGGGACTTTGATCTTGTGCATCTACCAATACATAAATATCGACTTCATGGAGGGATTAGAATAAATAATATGAAAGGATGAAGGTGTTTCCATCTCCCAACCAAGGGCCATATCCAATACATATTTTTTTCTCGTTCTTGATCCTCCACATGGTCCAAAGGCCTACCAATAGAAACAAAACGGTGAGGGATTTCCATACCATTGACCTAGATAAAGATTTTACTAGATGCTTGTACCATTCCTCAATTTCCATCCCATGTAGATATTTAGATTTTAATACTCTTCCAAAGATAGAGTCATCCAGAGTGAGGTTCCACAAGATTCTTCCTACAAATGACAGAGAAAATAAGAATAAATTTATAACTGGCCATCCTCCAAGATTCTTAGGAAAGACGATACACATCCACTTGACCAAATGGGTTCCACGAGAGGGTTTCGACCCTAACCACACATAAAAAAAACTCAAGGATTTTATTTTGGAGAGTATACCTTTTGGAATGGCCTCTATGGCATTCTAGTAGACTTGAATACTCTCTAGAACATATTTGATCAATGTTAACCATCCTCTACATGAAATAAGTCAATTTCCCCAAAATTAAAAGAAATATTCAAATTTTTTGATGAGCCATGTCCAATGTCTTGACTTATAATTGTCCAGCTTTAAATGAAAGACAAGATATTTGAATCCAACATCTAATTATTTTTGTGGAAAGGGGAGGGATTTTGATAAGAGTTGAGAGGGGACTTTTGATAGACAAAATAGAATTAGGAAAGATTTGTGGATATTTACTTACATACCCATGGCTTGGCAGAAATCCAAAGTATTTTTCAAAGAGATAAATGTTTGTGACATACCTTGGACGAATTATAAGACGTTATCCACAAATAGCAGATAGGTCAGTGATTCAGAACATAATACTCTTACTCCTATCATCCTTTGTCTATTCTTTATGTTAGTAATCATTTTTCTAAGAGCCTTGGAGATGAGAAGGAATAGGAAAGGTGATAAGGGGAACCCTTGGTGTAAACCTCTAGTCACCCATAAAAGATTAGAAGGAAAACCATTTATCAACACAACATAGGAGGCCAAGGAGACATATCCCATTATCCAGTTTACCTTGGAGAGATTCATGCTTATTTTTAAGAGAACCAAACTTAAGAAGTTCTAGTTTACCCTATCATAGGCCTTGAATAGGTCAACCTTTAGGACAAATGTTGATTGATTTAACGTTTTGATGGAATGAAGGGCTTCCTAGGCCAACAAGACTACATCATGAATTTGTCTACCATGAAGGAAGCCCAATTTCTCCTTAGATATAACATCACTCAAAATAGGCTTGATTCATTTCACAATAATATTTGCAATCAACTTGTATATTATGTTATAGCATGCAATTGGCCTACAATCATCGAAGGATAGACCCTTCTTATTTTTAGGGATTAACACAAGGAAAGTGGAGTTGAGAACACCAAGAACCTTTCCAGATGATTTGGAATCCCTAACCACTTTTAACATATCATATTTTAAAACATCATAAAAACCCATAAAAAATTCTACCGTGAGTCCAGCAAGACCCAGGATTTTCCATTTTTGCATCAAGGAGAGAGCTCATAGGACTTCAAGTTCCATCACCTGTTCATCCGATGCTTTGTTCACGTCTTCTGAAAATGCGAGGGGGAAGAATGAGAGTACATCCAAAATCTCCTTTATTGGGAAGTCTTCTTTCTCCTTATAAAGGATATGGAAGAAGAGAACACATTTGCTCGCTATGTCTTGGAAAGAGTGAACCAAGTCTATAGAGACCGATTGAATTCCCCATATGGATTTTATATTTTTCCGGTAGTTGGCATAATGATGGAATAAATTTACATTTCCTTTACCTTCTTTCAGCTATATTGCATGAATATATTGTGTCCAAGTAGTTTCTTCATTTAAAAGGATAGTGTGTGGATGAGCCTCTAGTTCGCATAGCCGAGAGATGTCTACTTCTGCATGTGAGTCGGTTGAACCCTCTGCAAATAATTCTTTAATGTTTTCTTATACTTCCTTTAATTTTTCTTGCATTCTATCTTTAAATTTTTTATTCCAACCTTTCATTGCTTGATTTACATGTGTTATGTTGTCTACAAATTGGTGCATATAGAAAGAGGGTGACCTTGTCGTGAGAGATATCCATTTTACCTTAATGAGTTATTTAAAATCCTCATATTGAATCCATAATGGATTGAACTTGAAAGGGGACAGTGGCTTGGCCTAGCCCTAATCCATTTGGAAAATGATTGGGAAATGGTAGGAAAGGCCACCATAAGTAACCCAGGACTTGAAAATAAAAGGACTATATAGAAGCTCCTCTGATACCATAAAATAGGAAAGGTGTTTTCCAATTTTCACATCCCTTGACCGGAAGTTCCTCCACATGGGAGCTAAATTGATAGGTTCCATATCTACCAGCTTCAGCTTCCCAAAGAAGGATGCAACATCCCCAACCACCCAGGTCGGGGCATGATACTCCATAAACTCTTGCAAAACTTCATATGTATAAACTTAAAATAGACAAATACATTATGCTAAAACATAGATTCATGTCGAAATAAAAGTAAGAATATACATACATCATACATAGGCAATACTCATAATTATAAAAGTATGTACAAATACACAACATGCAATTGAACACATAAATGATACTTATCTTTTTATAGAACACCACCAACTGTGTGAATACCTTCCATGAACCTCCTAGCCTTAGACGATGTTGCTCATCACTATCAGCAGTGGGTCACTCCCAAGCTGGGACTAAACTCTACCCGCGTAAATGGATTCCTAGGATAGGCTAAGACAACGGGAAGTTTCACAGTCAATAGGAAGTATTTTTTTCCAGGATCCAACTCACACTAACAACCTACAACCTCTCATTCCCCACATGCCTATCCCACCCTAGGAAGTGTGCTCCTTCTCTGCTCAACAACCCTTCGACTACCCCACTTACCTTCTAGGTCTTCAAGAACAAGTTGGATAGGAATTCTCAGATCACTATAGCTGCAGTTGGGCTCCCTCATAAAATCACTTTCCCAACAAACTCTCTCACCTGGAGAGATTTTCTCACAGGACCAACAACCTTCTTCTTCAATCCATGAGACTGACAACCCACTTCTTCAATCCAACTCTCTAGTCAACCAGAAACAAGCTCAGGTGAAGGAAGAAAAAAAAAACGGGTATGGAACAGATGATGGTAGAAAGCCACTCTCAGTCAAGGAACTACATTGGAAACAAAAACAAATGGTTAAGGCATGGTACAGGCTCAAGAAAAGTACAAGTGTGTTGTGATTCACAGGAAATGTACATGATCACTATTGAAGTGTGCGTGAGGCATGGAGAGGTTCAACTAATGGATTCAATGGTTGCCTACATGAATGCCCTCATGAACGGGGAAGAAAAATGTGTTGGTGAATGGGAAAGATGGAAAACATATTATTTTCCCCCATATACATTTGCATGCACCATGATTGACACATGGCTCTCCTGGAGATCGTTTCTCTCCACTTGAGATTCATTCACTCTTTCATGATACTTTGGATAAAATAATTATCCTTACCATAGTCTTTTAGGAATAAGAATATAATATTCCCTTAGAGTTAATCCCTCAAGCTTAGCCCTTTTTCCTAGTATCTTAACCCCTCCCTTTCCCTACCTAGGGGAGCTTAGTCCCCCATACTCTTTTATCATGGTCAGTCTACATGAAACGATGTATTTTATTAATGATATGAGTGTTTACATATACAAAAATAGGCTATTTGGCCCTTAGCATCTAAGCTCTCTGACCTAATCATCACATAAGCCTCCTAGCTTATAATCACTTGGCTCAACAACCTATAAATCATGTTTACAATTCAGCTGGGGCTCGGTCTTGGGGTATTACATTCCCCTCCCCTTATTTTTTCACTGTCCTCAGTGCAACTTATTTACATATTACCATCAATATTTTCAAAAATGTTCAAAAAGATGTGGGTATTCTTCTTGCATAGCATCTTCATGCTCCCAAGTTGCATCCTTAGGACCATACCAGGTACATTGGACCTTTACTATCTCTATGGCTCAATTCTGGAGTTGCTTGATCTTCCGGTCCAGTATGCACATCAAATGCACTTGAAAATCGCCTTCTTGCTACACCTGAATCACATTCCAATCAATAACATGATTAGCATCAGGTATATAATTTTTTAGCAATGACATATGGAATACATTATGAAAAAACATAGATGCATGTAATGAAATCATATAATCTATAGGCTCAATCCTCTCTAGGATTTCAAACAACCCATAATAACGAGCTTCCAACTTTGAACAATTTCCCAACTTTAGGGAACTTCTGTTGG
>CBVK0100964581.1:0-10252 GCA_900067695.1 Picea abies | reverse complement strand
GCACATACATGAGGTGTATAGTTGAAGATGTTGGTACATATTGATGAGTCATAGTTGATGAGTAGTTTCCACATGATTGGTACATACTTGGTACATGGTTTGTTGCACTTGTTTATGGTACATGTTGATTACAGGTTGAGGTACAGGTTGATGCATGGTTCATGTTTATTGGTACAGGTTTACAACGGTATATCTCACAGTGATAGTGTGACAATGTTTCCATCATTCTACTTCTACTTCAGGGTGGTTGGATGGGGCAAGGACAGGTGGTTGTAGCCACCTTCTGGTTGTATCCGGAGAACATAGGGGGTTGTAGCCTCCTTCTGGTTGTAGCCAGAGAGTTGGGGAGTTGGAGCTTCCCTCAGGTTGTAGCTTGAAAAACTAGGGGGTTGGAGCCTCCGTCCTATTGTAGCTGGAAAACAAAGGAATTCGGTGCTTCTAATGATTGTAATTCTTCAATACATATAAGAAAAATAATTTCATGGTTTTCTCCCGATTTGGGTTTCCACACAAAACACTGGTGTACTATGTATGTGTGTGATTGTTCATTTCTTATTGCTCATTATTGGATAATAATTCTACATTGATATAACACTTGGATTATTTGAAGAAAAATGATTATAATTACGCTATTACTGATTCATCCCCCCTCTTAGTAATCCAACAATTGGTTTCAGAGCAGGATCCTTCGGAAATCGGTTTAACCACTAAAAGGTAGATCATGGAGAGTAGCAACTTGTATAAAAATGGAATACCACAATTTGATGGACGAAAGTATGCTTTTTGGAGCATAAGGATGAAGACATATATACAAGCATAGGGATTTCAAGTTTCAAAATCAATTGTAGATGGATACACAGCACCAACAGTTCCACCAACAAATGACCAAGCAGTGAAACTCAGTGAGAATAATTCCAAAGCCAAAAATGCACTTTTGAATGGTCTCAGTGATACAATATTCACCAAAGTTGCACATTGTAAATCTGCTAAAGAGATTTGGGACAAGCTTTGAAATATTTATGAAGGATATACAAAAGTCAAAGTAGCAAAGCTTCAAACTTACGGAGCTCAGTTCAAACAACTAAAAATGAAGGAAGATGAGAATATTGCAGCTTACTTCTTACGAGTCGATGAAATAGTGAATGTAATCATAGGATTGGGAGAAGAAATCGAAGAATCTGTAATTGTTCAAAAGGTACTAAGATCTCTTCCTATGAGATTTAACCCTAAGATATCAACACTAGAAGAAAGATCAAATCCAAACTCAATAAGCATGGACGAACTGCATGGAATCTTCACAGCATATGAAATGAGAACTGAACAGGAAAATCCAGATGTAAAAGAAGCAGCCTTCAAAGAATCCAAAAGATAAAAGGAAAAGAAAAAAGAACAAGAAGAACATAACAACATTAATGACGTCTCAGAATATGATGAATAAGTGGCCAACTTCGTCAAAAGACTGAACAAGGGAACCGACGGTAGGTATTGGTCATTTTGCTAACAAATTTCCTCATAAGAAAAAGAGAAATTATGAAGGTTACGCAAAAGGAAAACACACATATAAAGGCAAAAGAACTACAAAGAAAGTTTTCAAGAAAAACTTATGCACCAAAGAATACATCTCATCATTAGATGAAGATGAAGTCAGTGACAGTGAGATAGGAAGAGTTCTATTCATGGCAGTAAAAAACTCTGACAAAGAAGACTCCGAAGAAAAATATGAAGAAGTTGAAGAAGAAATTGAAGAAGCATAAGTTGACTGTCGAGAAGAATTAATGTGTGCCATATAAGTTATCAGAAGGGAAAAGAAGAAAAACAAGAAACTACAAGCAGAACTAGACAATAAAAAGGATACTTGAGAACTAGAAAAAATGATCACAAAATTGAAGGTTCAAATAGAAGAAGATAAAAGAAATGATGAAGCACTCAAAGAAAATCTAGAAGAAAAGGACATGATCATTGGAAACTTGGAAGCATAGATTGTCGCACTAAGAAAGGATATTCAAAAGAAAAATATGCAGAATAGCTCAAAAGTTCTAGATGACATTATCAATAGTAAAAAATATCATCTTGACAAGTCCGGACTTGGATACAATCAGAAAGAAAAGGGATCAAGCTCCAAAACAACAGAGCAAGAAACATATCTAAAAATTTATGCAGAAATAATCAAAGGGGATAGGAATATATACAAGGAATATTACAGGGACACTCCTCCACCAAGAAGATTTAGATTTCAGAATCAACAATAGGCAAATAAGCTTCAAGAAGAAGAAGGATTCATACGAGCACCTCCTTTTAGAAGATCTTCAATTCCTAGGTATCAAACTATATTTTTAAACTATATTTTTTGGTTTATGTTATGCATGTAATAATTTTGGACATAAAACTGTGAATTGCAGAGCTAACAACAGGAACAATAACAAATTTGAGAGTCATACACAAAGGGGTTATTCAAGAAGACCTAGTGAAACACAAAGAAGAAGTTACAACACGTTTGAATATTTGAGAACTGAAGTGGAATGTTACAAATGTAACAATTTTGGATACGTGGCCAAAGATTGCAGAATGACAGTCCTTCCTAAAGAACCTCAATAGAATAACAACAGTCACAGACAAGAACCTTAGAAAATGACATGGATAAGAAAGAAATATTAGTATAGCAATGAAGAATGCACAATTTCTCTAATAGATAAGCAGAAGAAACATGATTGGTATGTTGACAGTGGATGTTCAAAACATATGATAGGTGATAGAGACAAGTTTCTTACATTAAGAAAGGAAAGAGATGGATCAGTCTCTTTCGAAAATGATGATTCAACCAAAATCATTGGAAAATGCACAGTTCGAATTGGGAACAAGAATGAAAATGAAGAAAATGTTCTACTAGTAGAAGATATGAAACATAATCTTCTAAGTGTGAGTCAAATGTGTGACCAAGGTCATAAAGTTACTTTCGATTCACAAAAGTGTGAGATAAGAAAAGAAGGTTTAGGGAAATTGGTTGCTATAGCTGCAAGAACTTCAAGCAACATATACGTGTTAAGTGAAATTGGAAATGAAAAGTGTTGTCTAGGAAAGGAAGATGAAAGTTGGCTATGGCACAGAAGAATGGGGCACATACATTTTGATAACATTGTCAAAGTCAGCAAAAGAGAAGCATTCAGATAAATGCCCCAGATCACGAAACCAACCAACACTTTATGCAAGCATTGTCAACAAGGAAAACAAACAAAGACCAGGTTTAAATCAAAGGAATATTCAATGACAAGACCACTGGAAATTGTGCATATTGATCTAGTTGGACCAACTAAAATAAAGGGATTAAAAGGTGATAAATACTTGATGTTATTAGTTGATGATTGTACAAGAATGACTGCAGTTTGATTTCTCAAGAATAAGTCAGAAGCTTTTGAAAACTTCAAGATCTACAAGGAAATGGTTGAAAATGAAATGTATTAAAAAATCAAATGATTGAGATCTGATAATGGAGGAGAGTTCATGTCAAAGGAATTTATGGACTACTGCAACAATCATGGAATAAAAAGACAATTCTCCGTTGCTAGGACACCTCAACAGAATGGAGTTGTTGAAAGAAAGAACATGACAATATAGGAAATGGCTCGAACAATGTTAATGAATTTGTTTTTGAACACAGGAAGTGAATACAACAGTTCACATTCAAAACAAAGTAATGCTTAGAAACAACATTGACAAAACTCCTTACGAACTATGGAAAGGAACACCAACAAATGTAAAGCACTTCAGATTTTTTGGAAGCAAATGATATATCAAAAGAGAAGATGACGGAATGGGAAAGTTTGAATCTCATGTGGACAAAGGAGTACTTGTTGTTTACTCATGTACAAGGAAAGCATACAAGTGTTACAATCTAAGATTGAACAAAGTTGTAGAAATCATCAATGTAACAATTGATGAAACAAGTAGACCAGAATCAAAGGAAGAAAATGAATCAATGAAACAACCCTTAGAAGAAGAAGTAGAAGATGAAAAGGAAGAAGAAGAGGAAGATGAAGAGAATCTGATAGAAGAAAAAGAGAAAGTTCATCAAGTGTCTCCAAAGACACCCAGTAAACAAGTATAGAAGAATCATCCTTCAGATCATATTATTGGAAATAAAGATGCAAGAATTGAGACTAGAAGAAGAATCCGTTCACCAGAACAAACACACCTAGCACTCTTATCTACAATTGAACCAAAATGTTTTGAAGAAGCCAGCAAGGATGAATCTTGGAATAAGGCCATGGATGAAGAATTGGATCAAATAGAGAAAAATGAAACTTGGGAACTAGTTCCAAGACAAAAGAATAAGAATGTGATCGGCACAAAGTGGGTCTTCATGAATAAATTGAATGAAGATGGACAAGTTACAAGGAGCAAAGCTATATTGGTATGTAAAGGATATGCACAGGTTGAAGGAATTGACTTTGAAGAGACATTTTCCCTATTTTCTAGAATGGAAGCAATCTGTTTGCTTTTAGCTTATGCATTCTCCAAAAATATTAAAATGTATTAAATGGATGTAAAATCAGCTTTTCCGAGCCTACAAATAATAACAACATAGGCGCCAAATGAAAAAGGGAATGCTAACTAGGATGACCCATGAAGGGTATGCACTATTTCACAAGTTACACCGTGCAATAAAAATAAGGGCTAATGTTGCAACCTAGTGGGGTTGAACCTAAGGCATAATGTCGACAAAAGTGACAGTTAATAATGCAAGATAAAAATGTAGGGAAAACCCTATCTCTATATACTATTTTAGAACATCTACCTCATGGTTTAGTGACGATATCCATATAGAGTACCAAAAATATCATCAACCAATCTTATAAGCCTATTTTCGACCTTTTTTGGTTTAATATACGTATATATTATGGTATATTATACATATATATTCTCATAATTGAGTGGGAGATCTGGGGTTGACGAATGATGGGGGGGTCTGCAGAAACCCTATCTGCAGGCCACGTTGCAAGACCAAAGTATATGACTTGCGGCTTCTTAATCGTGTGCAGGAAGGTTAGATCCCTGTTTGGTATCCTCTTCCGGTGACCAGCCTTTGCTATTTTTGTTTGTCAGGTGAGATCAGTACTACATATGGGTGGATTATTCCATGAAATTTTTCCATGTTTCCATTATTTTCATTTTTTTTTTTAAATTGGGCGGGATTTTCGTTGCTATTGCCATGAAAGTTCGTCGCTATAGCGAAAATTATTGCCTACCTCAAAAACCATCTTCTAACACACATGGCTTGCAATGACTAGTTGACTTTTTGTGGGTGAACTTAGGCATTTTCGTCGTTATAGTGACGATAGTCGATCTATATATACCTGACTTTAAGAGACTTTGCGACACATTTGCTATAGTTGTGACACTGTTCATGGCTTTTGTTTGAGCTATTTATTTTTTCCGTCACCCACTGATTGAAAAAATACAATTCTTGATCTACATAGCTCGGATTTTGAACTTGCAAGGTTAGTATGTTTTTCTATTTATTACAGTAGGTTAGAGTAGTGTGATTCAGTACACACTCCTCTAAAGTAAAAACTGAAGCATATCGATCTTAATAGTTAATCGATAATAAAAAAAAGCATGTCAAAATGTATTAGAAAAAATAATTGTGAGGATTGTAGGTCACTGTAAATAAACATATCATAATCGAAAGGAGTAGCTAAAATATCACGAAGGAATAGCTAAAATATAAAAATTTGACAACTTATTGTTTGGTATGGTGTAGGTAAGACAATTACTTGTCAGTACAAGGATTTGTCATTATGAACAAAAATGATAGGAAGCTTGCTCGATTAAGAGAGACATTAGAGGTGAGGGACGATGAAAAATGTTATTTCCCTTGCTATGATTGCAAGGGCTTGCAAAGAAGAAGACTTTTAATAACAACAACTGAAAGACATTGTAAGCAGAAGGGGCACGCTGAAGGGGGTTGTCAATATCGTCCCTTGGTAAGAGGATTCAATATTTAATGTATTCTTTGTAATAGTCATCATATCATGAATTTTAGTAATATTTATTATCTTTTTTTTTATATTTTCTATACACAATAAATTTTCTACATTGATTTTAAATATATAGATGATGCCCCCAAAATGTCGACCTCCAGAGAGTTATTTGCCAAGTACTAACATAAATATTCCTTTACAGGGTGATGAACTTCTAGATCAGAATATTGAAGTTGTTGATCAAGTTATTAATAATGATATGGATGAAGATAACGTTCGTGATACAAATCAGGAAGATGAGATACATGGATTTATCCAAGACACATTTTCTCCACTGGATGAGGACAACCATGATGATAGTCATGATGTTGATCCTCTACTCAAGAAGTCACATCAACCTCTTTATGAAGGCTCAACAACAAATCTTCTATTTTCTATATTTTTGTTGGTGAACTTGAAGGTTTTGAATGGTTTATCAAACACAGGCCTCACACAAATACTAAGGTATTTAATTTGTTAATTATTTATGCCTGCATGTTCACAAATACTTAAAAGGTTCAATTTTTTCCTATATTGCTATTGTTTTCTAATTTGTAAAGTATTGATGCAATATTGATGATTAATATTGTTTACATTGATTTATAGTTTTGAATTTTGTAGATTGTTAGGTGAATTTCTATTACCGACGTCAAATATTTTTCCATGCACATATTGAGAAATATCCGTGATTATGAAAGAAATTGGAATCGAGTATCAGGCTATTGATGCATGTCTTAATGATCATATCATATAATATGGACAATATGCATTAGAAAATGAATGCCCATAATGTCAAATAAGTAGATATCGAACTGATAAAGTGTCAAAGAAGGTGCCTCACAAAGTTCTTTGTTATATTCCGATAATTCCACGTTTCCAACGGTTGTTCAGGTGCCAAGTATAGCACAGTTTATGGATTTCCATGCAAAGAAAATAAGTCAAGAAGATGTTCTTTGAATGCCTGTAGATGGTTTTGCATTGAAGTACATCGAAGAAAAGTGGCCAATTTTTAAAGAATAACCTCGTAATGTTAGACTTTCGTTGGTAGGTGATGGTGTTAATCCATTTGGAGAGCTTCGTTCTACGTACTCAATGTGGCTTGTTTTTGTTATAAACAATAACCTTCCTACTTGGATGTCGATAAAGAGAGAGAACACAATGTTGGCAATGATTGTTCCAGGTGTTTAATTATCTTTTATTTTCTTTAAAGTATGACAAAATATTTCATTTCTTTGTTTCGTGCATGGTAATTATGTCTTTTATATATAATGACATCTAGATAAGTATAATTAATCATGCAGTATGTTGAACCAATTAGGTAAGTACCAGGGTAAAGATATGAACTCATATAACGTATATATTGAGCCTCTTATCAATGAGTTGTTGAGGTTATGGGCTGGCATCACTATGTATGCCATCTCTAGACCAATAGGGAAAAAATGATTTCAATTCCATGGAATACTATCATGGACAATTCATGATGCTCCCGGGTTAACACATTTTTTTGGTATATTGTTACTTTATTTTGTGATTTAATATTATATATATTTATTGATAATTTCATGCATTATTTTAAATTGTAACTCTAATTCGCTACATTAATTCATATATCTTGTAGGTCTTCAAACAAAGGGTAAATTTGCATGCCCAATTTGTGGTCCCAGGATAAAATCTCATCGTTCAAGGAGTTTAGGAAAGTAAGTGTTTGATGAGTATAGGCACTTTTTGCCTAAGAACCATAGTATCGAACTACAAACAAAGCAAAATTCAATGGTAAAGAAGAGAATGGAAAAAAAACCATGAATAATGACACCTCTCCTATGGAAGTTGGAATATATTAGAAATTGTCAAGGTATGAAAATTATTTATGTATGACATATTATATAAATCTTTGGTTAATTTCATTAGTATTAATTTCATTTTGTTGATTAATTAGTGTTAATTTCAATTTGTTGATGTTTCATGAATGTCGTTAAGGCATGAATGGGATTCCACGAGGAATGAAAAGTTACCCGATGCAATTCAGTAGGTTGCCATACTATGAGACCTACAAATAGTTCATTTGTTTGATACAATGAATACCGGGAAAAACATAACATAATTGTTATGAAAAATATTAGATGGACGGACTGACAAAGAGAGAATTCTAAAGATTTGTTGTGACATCCAGGAAGCTAATCACGCATTGCAAAGTGTTATTATTAATTCTAATGGTGATGGTCATGAGCATAATACTAGTCTTCCTTGGTTATCGACGGAGCAACAAAGAAATATTGTAAAAGAGTTCATTCGAAAAATTAGGTCTCTGACAGGGTTTTCGTTGAACATACAAAATATCTTAATGAAAAAAGGTGATTTTGGTGGAGTTAAAACAAATGACTAGCATACATTCATTAAGGTAATTAGTAGGTTATAATATATTTCCTTATTGGTACGTATTTTTTGGAAACAAATAATAATTACTTGTTTTTTGTTACAGTATGTTCTACCTTTATCTCTCCCAGATGACTTTGACAACAACATAAAACAAATTATTTATGTAATTGGAAAATACATGAGGTAAGTAATGTTTTATATGGAAAATGTACTTCTTATGTGATTTGTAGTGGAACTTATTGACATATTATGTTTTATCTGCAAATTTATGTATGCCTTGATATTATTTTATTGCATCGACATTTGTAGGTGGCTTTCATCAAAACAAATCCATAAAGAAGATATAAGGTATTCAAAGAGAGAAATTCCCCAACTAATGTGTCAAATGCAACAATATCTACCTCCAACATTTTTCAATGCACAAGAACACTACCTCATACACCAAGTTGAGGAGATTGAATTATGTGGCCCAGTACACACAAGGTCGATGTGGATGGTGGAGAGGTAGTTGAAGTCATTGAAGGATTTTGTTAGACAAAGAGCATACCCTGAGGGTTCTATGGTTGAGGGATATATGGTATATCAATGCATGGTGTATATTAGTCAATATCTACCTAAATTAGCAGAAAATATGAATGTGCCTCGCATTTGGCATCTCGACTCCATCAAAATTTTTTAAGGGGAGGTCCTAATGGGGAAAGGTAAAATGAGGAATGTGAAGGTAATTATTACATGTTTACGTAGATTTAATATATTACACATTTATTTTCCAATTTTATTTTATCATGCTGATTTTTTTACATTTTTTATTCCTTCATATTGAACTATATTTAACTATTCCTTTATTAACAATAGCTAATTAATGATATTAAATTGTTATTTTATCATATAGTTGGTCGAGAGTGGGATGCTTTACATTTATACATTGCAAACAACCTTGATTGGATGGAGCATTGGATAGAATATATTGAAGAATACTTCGGTAGGTTATCATGGGAAGGGGTGAGTAAGATGATTAAAACAACACATAGTCATTGAGATCAATTTCCTAATCTTACGTCAACTAGGGAAGTTGATTTAGTCTTTGGTTTAAAAGATAAACAAGCAAGTAAATTGTTTACCCACATTTTCCTAGTTATTTCCCAATTTTTCAATGTATTTGGTTTGTTTAATTTTTGAAATATATATTTACTACGTCCTATACGAGGTTTATTAATTGGCAATGTATTTTTTACTTGTTGTCCATGTTGCAATTGAAACATCACAAGGCTATGTGGTGTAATGGTCGTAAATTTCATATCAAAATGTTGGATGATAAGATGAAAACCTCAGATTGTGGGATAACTGTAGTGTTTAAGGTCACCAACATTTCCTCTAGAAGTGACAGAAATCTGGAAGAAACTGAGAATAGGTACTATGGGCATTTGGAGGATATAATTGAGTGTGATTTTAATTCCTTTAAAATAGTTTTGTTTGAGGTGAAATGGTACATGATACAGATGCATGAAAGTGATCCTGAAAGAACTGTTATTGAGCATGATAATGGATTTACCATGGTGTATACAAGGGCATTTGAACCAGGTACAAAGCCTTATGTTCTTCCAAGTCAATGTGATCAAGTATTTTACTCAGAGGTACCTGGTAAAGTAGGTTGGTCATACGTTGTTAGATATGATCCAAGAGGAAGACCAGTAAAGTATAATCATGTAGCTGAGGATGAAGATAATAATGAGGAAGAAGATCATGATTATGCAGATCAGGAGCAGGTGGTTGTAGTCGATGTGTCAGATGAAGAAGATGGAGAAGTTGATCATCCAAATGTAGGAGACGACGATCTCATTGACGATATCAATAACTAT
>CBVK0100964580.1:0-10252 GCA_900067695.1 Picea abies | reverse complement strand
ACTCTCACACAAAAGGAAAGTCCAACCAGATTCAATAGACCATAACAAGGCCGGGTGTAGCTCTTTGTGATCATCTTGATAAGAACTCCCTTCACCAAAAGGAGGTTTTGGAAAATCAACCTACATTCATGCATTTCTGACATTGACATTGTTACAGAATGCCCATGATCTTCAAAAAGTTCGTGGGACACGATTGTATGGCTTCGAGAAAGAGGTAACTCTTGAAGAATTTTTTCAAATGCATCGAGCCGTACTTTTCCCTCTCCTAATGAGCATTCTCTTGTGGGAGACAGAAAGATCATTTAATAAACAAGCATTGCCTTCTTCCAATTTACCTTGAAAGGTGTTTGCCCATTCCAAGGATTCTTCATTCTGAATTGTATTAACAACTTCTGCATCTTCATTAGACTGATCTCCCCTTGAACCTCAACTAATTGAACATATGATGTACACGATGGAAAAGAACCAGGGGAAACTGAACCACTACCAATTTCATTATGGTCAAGACTATCAACTACACCAACAACTTCATCCACATTTGGGACTTCGTCATTTTTAGTATGCTCCTGTCTAGTTTTCCACTACAAAAAACACACCTGGTACAACCTTCGGACACCTGCGCAGTTGCCTTCTATGCACGCATGTTTCTCTGCGTTGGACACCTTGACTTTGGTTCAACACCTGGTGTAGGGTTTAGAAGATGTGCTATATATATTTTTTGACTTTCTATGGGCAATATCCCACATTCACAAGAAGAGAATATAAATGGGTATTGATATATGCCAATAGTTTCAAAGTAGTTCGATGTAGTTATCCCAAGGCTGGCTTTGGAGTTTGGTGTTGGCGCTAGTGCTGGCTTGTGTGTTTGTTGTTTGTGCATTAAATAGAGCTTACCCTCGGTGTTGATTATTCAGGGGTTTGGCCCTAGGCCAATATAATTTTTTTGCTAAAAATAATGTTAAATTTTTGCATAAAATTCTGCATAAAGGCCGAGGGGCCACTTTTTGCTAAATTCACCAAACATAGCTTATAAAAACCCAAATTTGACTAATAAACCCAACCTTACATTTGACCCACAAGAGTAAAATTTTTTCCATTTCAAACCACTTCACAATTTTTTGATAAAAATGCACCGGAACTCGCTTTGAAGCTTGCGCGCAAGTACTCATCTTATGCTTGGTGAGTGTCGAGTGCTTTCTGCCACCTTTGCCATGCGTCATGAGAAAACACATATGCCTAAAAAAGATAAATATTATTCAGAACACTAATTCCCTATTATATAGGTTTCTAACACAACGAACTAGATGAAATTCATCAATATTCCCTAAAATGCACAACAATAACACAACATCAAAGAGCTCAATGGAATGACAATTTTATTAATAATAATAAATTCAAAGTTGGATACTAGGCCTTTTTATTTGACTCTAGGTTCAAGGATTTCAGAGGGAATTTTTTCACTCGATGGCTCAAGCCTTATGAGATTGATATTGTATATGATAATGGAGCCATCAAACTTTTCACAATCGATAAGTAGAGAAATCCTCTCATGGAAAATGGATGAATTCTTCAATTATATCATAAACCCCTATCCAAGAAATCCTTTCTGAATAAGATCACTAGTGGATGGCCTGATAACAACTTGGAGATTCTAAACAAGGGGGGAACCCTTGCTAAGTGACTCATTCTTTCGAATTTTTTTTTGATAATAATAATAAAATAATACAACCATGTTTGAAAGCCCTTAGGGACATGCCTGGGGGCATGTTTTGTGAAAATCATCTTATAGTGGTGCAAGGCATGTTTAAAAACAAATGAGAGAAAGAAAGAAGGGCCCTTCACAGTTTCATTATGATTATGTCAGGATCCTTCTGACCAAGTTTGTAAGAAAATTTGGTTTGTGCTAATAAAGTTTTTTTAGGATATGCATGGAAGAAGAAATTTGTTGCTAAAACTCTCATTGGTGAAACTCCCAATGATTCAACCCTCATTGTTGCAAGTCCTATTATTGCAATTCCATCCTTCTACAAATCTCATTGTTGGAATTCCCATTCCTACAACTCTCATTGTTACAAATCCTGTTAGTAAAACTCTTTCTTCTCCCATTGTTTTGCTTTCCACCACTTCAAATCTTGTTGTTGTAGATCCATCTACCACAACTATGCATATCACTACCAAAATTACAGTATTAAGAAATCAACATCTGATTGGGACTAGGACGATTATTGCTAAGATACATTGACAAGCTGCATTTCTCACCTACATACTACTACACCTTTTTCATTTGCTGCAACTATGTTGTTTCTACAATTCTTTTTTTGCTACAACACCTATTGATGTAAACCCCAATAATGCAACTCTCATCTACACCATCCATGATGGAAATCCCATTTTCACCACTGATGTTGCAACTCTCATCTGCACCACCGATGCTGCAAATATCATCCAAACCATTGATGCTACTACTCTCATATACATCATTGATGTTGCAACCCTCTTCTGCACCAATGATGATGCAACTCTCATTCACATCACTACTACTACAACTCTCATACACATCACCACTACCACAAATCTTGTCTACATCATTGATGTTACACCTCCGGTGAACATAATAAGTGCCCCCCAATGTTGATGTTGAGATTTCGACCAACATGACTTTGTAGATGTTGTTTCAACTCTTCCAGAGGAAAAAAGGTCGATCAATTGTGGGACCAAGTCACTAGCACAATACTCGTATGAGGGAATCCACTTAAGTTGAGAAAGGACATGTATGTTTTTTGATAGCATTTTTAATGAATAAGATTTAAGTGGCATATATTTTTTATTTTACCACCTCCACCATAATCATCATCATACACCATAATTTCCATAATCATCATCATATGCCATAATTTCCATAATTTCCACCATTATATCCATAATTGGAAATCCCCTACTCATATAATAGCCATTTCCATTTGCAATCACAAGCAATTGGATTTAGGAGAAAAGAGAAATCATGGGAGGCTCCTTGATAGAATGAGAACCCATAGAATCACTGCTACTCGAAGAATATGACCATATTGGAAATATTCTCCACTAGGATGGATGGATGGAGTATGTACAATGTTTGCAGGGGTATGACGATGAATGTTTCTTGGAATTCACTTTGAATTTAAGAGCATAAAATTATATGGTAGAAGGAACCCTGGTCGATGTAAGAGAAGAAATAGTGGCAGAAGTTATAAGATTTCCACAGACATGTGACACCTAGTAATCCAGAAGAACCTCCAAGCCTGAAATCATGAGAAAAAATTCTTGAGCCTAGAGAAGCATTGGTAAAGAAGGGCACATGGTTGGAAAGGTGGTATCTGCCACACCCTTGCCAGGATGTGGCCGCATTCATGCAATGTTATTTTACATGTGAAGGTAGATACAAGGCCATTTACCTCCACCATATCTAGTTGTTGGACCACCTCAGACATGGTCGCCCCATGTACATGCCATATTTTATTTTTAGAACCTTGCATACCATGACAATATTTGTGTAAGAATCAAAGAAACCCAAGGAAGCTATTTTTCACCATGGGATTATTAATCTATTGGTGGAACATTCCCTACATAAGGAGGGTTGAGAATGGAATGACATTGTTAGGGCACCGGTTGTAATTTTGAAATAAGCATAGGGTTCACTTCCACCATGAGGAGGAGAAATGGTTGCACTTTTGGTACCAAGAGAAGCATCAGATACACTTTCCGCACCATGGGAAGTAGAGGCTACAACTCCATTAGCAAGAAATAGTGTCACAACTTCGATAATCCTAGATGTTGACACTCCTCAACAAAAGAGACCCAAGAGTGTAGCTACGAAAAGCAGATATAGTACTGCAACCCTAAAAAAAGAGATACATGACAATGATTTCAAGGTCATTGACTACAAACCTTCCACAAAGATATTAAGAGGGTACATGAAGAGGTGACCCTATGTTCAAAAGAAAAGAAGAAACAAGTACAACTCCATGGTTGGAACTCGGTAAAAAGAAAAAAAAAAACCATTGACACATAAGAACAAGTAGAATGGAATAAATTGGAAGCCAATGAAGGAATAGATACATAGGCTCTTATTGACCCACAAGAACCAACAAGAGTCACTCTTGGAGCAGGGATTTTCACCATATTTTAGGTATATACAAAATAGGAGGAACTAGAACTAGAGGCTCTTATTGATCCACAAGAACTAGTAGGAAGCACTTCTAGGGAATGGTTTTCGAATACACAAGAGAAAGAGGAACCATAATGGTCTTACAATTCACAAGGGGAAAAGGAACCAAAACTAGAGGCTCTTGCTAATCCAAAAGAATCAAAGGAAAAGGAAACAGAAACATAGGCTCTTGTTGATCCAAAATAACCAACATGAAGCACTTTTGGGGATGGATTTACTAATTCACAAGAAGTAGAACTAGAACCTGAGGTTGCTGGTCCTAAAGAAAAGGTTACTTCTACACCTTGAGTAAGCATTCCACATTCCTTTCCTATATATGAATCTATTGTAAAATATAATATAATGTTGAGGAATAAAAATTGGAAACTACAACTCAACCTCAAAATGTTGAAGGATGAACTTGATGAAGAAAGGACACATGATAAGTTAGGTTTTCTTTCTCAGGAAACAAGTTCTCTTGTTGCAGGGGAACCCTCTATTAATCAAGAGGAGACAACTAAAAACAAGGAAACAAGAGAAGAGGATTTACAAACCACATATTTTTTGTTGATTGATGAAGCTACCCAGAATAAAATAGAGAATGGACCAGTAGATGACAGAGAAATTACAATAGGGTCTAGTTCCAACGAAAAGGAGGAATATAGTCGCTTAGAGGAAGCAAGAGAGGTGGAATATAATAATAGAAACCTCCATGGATATCTCTATTTATCTAAACCTAGCTGATTGTTGGATGCATAGGGACATGCAACAATTTTGGGTTGTGGGAGATGATGGGTGCCTAAATTGGCATGTTTCATCACCCATTCAGTAGATTTTTCCTTACCATTTTTCCACTATTCACTCTCTTTTGATATCTTTCTTATCCAGTTGGTCTTACTTTTCACCTAGGTATCAATATTCTCCCATATTCCAATTTTATTCCATTCTTACATAATTCTCATTGTTTTCCATCCATATCCTTGTTTTATTTAGACATCAAATGCATTGTATAAAAAACCTAGATTCCTTCTAGCTCGAGGAATTATTTCGGTGACAATATTCGGTTGTATTGTAAAACTCAAAACTTTTGCAATATAATTTATGTTTTCTTCATGTTCGCGTGATGGTGTGTTGAGTGCTCATGTTTTTCTCATTTCATGACATGGTTCCATGTTTGAGGGGTAGGGCCCCCTCCTTAGTTAGGCACTTCCTTTAAATTACACATAGGGTTAGTGTTTCATTTTTGTTTATTTAATTTCGTAGATACTTTGTTTCTCTATATTGTTGCAACTCTAGTTTTTATAAACATTAATTTTAGTATTTTGTTCCTTTATGTTGTGTGATAATAGTTGTTACTTGGGTGTTTATAAGATCTCTACAGGATTATAACATTTTTTGGATCACAAATGTTGTTGCAATTCTCATTGTTCCAGCTCCATTGTTGCAACTCCCCTTGCATCTTTTACTTTATTCTTCTTCTTTCAAATTTCTAACAGATTTATCCTCTAATAGTTTTGGATTGATATTCTATCGATTTTATGAGTTTTCAGTCTCTTATGCATCAGATGATAATGTAATTTTAACAAATCTCATTGTATGTACAATAACATAATTTTTGCAACAAGTCAAGATTATCATCATACTTGAGCAAGTCACTTTTATGTACTAGTGTAATTTCCTTTTTTCATAAAGAGTGATTTATCTTCATTAGTGTGATTTACATTCATCAAAGTGTGATTTAATTTCTGCAATAGTGATTTTGTTTACACAAAGTGTGATTTACTTTCCGTATGAGTGATTTACTTTAAGAAAAGTGGGTTTTACTTTCTGCAAGAGTGATTTTCTTTCCGCAAAGTGTGACTCACTTTTCGCAAGAGTTATTTACTTTTTGCAAAGTGTGATTTGTTTTTTGCATGAGTTATCTACTTTTCATAAAGTGTGATTTACTTTCTTGAAAGCATGAAATTTATTTCGGTGTAAAATATGAATTTAAGTAGTATATATTGGAGACTTAATTAAGTATCTTGAAATCTTGATTTGTGACCTCAAAAGTACTACAACTCCTTGGAAATCAGAACACTATACTTTCGTATATGGTGCAGGATAGTTCGTAATTAAGATACAACCTTGGATTAATAATTAAATGCATAATGCTTTAGTTTCTTACTAAATTAATTAGTAAGTAATTGAAAATTATGTCAGGATCCATGTGCATTAAAGTTCCCAAAGATGTAATGTTGGATGTGGGTGGCCATGAAATCATGTCCACTAACTTATTTGTGCTACTCTTATTATACTTGATGACTAGATGAAATTGTTGTAAAAACTCCATCTTCTTGTAATTCCTGGTATGTTGTAACTTACTCTTGGCCTACAAATACTGTAGTAGTTGGTGATCTTTATGGATGATGGTCTCCTTTCCTATCAGATAATCCTTCCACTTTTTGACAGCTTGTATCAAGGCATAGAAATCCTTGTCATAGGTATGGTATTTGAGATACACCCCATGGAATAATTCATAATGATAGAAAATGAGCCTTCCTTCCTGCATCAATACTACTCCCATGACACACCCACTTGCATATGTCTCCACTTCGAAAGGATTTTAAAATTTTGGTAGTGCGAGCACTAGTGCTTGACTAATATTTATTTTTAGCTCAACAAAGGCCTTATGTTGAATTTTCCCCCACCAAAAACTCTTACCACTGGCTATTATCACGTGGAGTGTTGAAACTATTGTTGAAAATGAATCTATGAACTTACAAAAGTATTGTTATGCCCCAACAAAATTCCTAAACTCAATGAAATTTGTAGGAACTGGCCATTTTATGATGGATTCCATCTTTGAAATATATATCTCGAGCTCCCCTCCACCGATCACATACCCCAAATACACCAAAGACTATTGAGAAAACTCACATTTCTTGAGATTGGCTAGTATTTGGTGCTTTTTTAGAGTCTCTAGCACTTGAAAAATATGTGAGATGTGCTCATCCTAGGTAGTATTATAAAAAAATATATCATCCAAATATAAAATAAAAAATGAGTCTAGATAAGGGCGTAAAACATCATTCATTATTCTCATAAATATAGTTGGTGCATTGCATAAAATGAATGGCATAACCAACCACTCATACAAACCTTGCCTCATCTTGAAGGAAGTATTCCAAGTATATTCTTCTTTGACTCGTACTTGATGATATCCTAATTTCAAATCCATCATAATGAAGTACTTGGCATGTTGCAACTATTCCAACATATCATCAATCCTTGGTAGAGGGTATCTATTATTTAGTGTAATATTATTTAATGCACTATAATCGATACACATTATCCAAGTTCCATCTTTCTTGGGTACAATTATGATGGGTGACCCACAATGTGAGTTACTTGGTTGAACGACACCCTGCTCCAACAATCGATGCAACTAATTATTCACTCCATTTTCTTCTAGAACAAACTGTTTATACATCCCAATATTCAACAATGGGGAGTCAATAAATAATTGTATTTCATGCTCCACATATCTCTTGGTTGGTAGCCCTTTAGGATCCTTGAACATTCCTTTGTATTCCTATACCAAATCCTTTAACTGATTTTTTGTTATTTAGTACACCCCTCCAAGGATTCATTCTTTCTTATTGACTCATCATCATACTAATTTTCTCTTAAGAAAAGAAAAAAATATTTCTTACTAGAACTAATCAACTTATTGGCCTTGTTGGCACTTACCAGTGAGATGTTTGACTTTCCCTTATGTTCGTTAATGATGTAGGACATCCCATACTTGATCAGTAGGTACAAGTTGGCCCTCCTCATGAATATTGCATCCCTCATATACATGTAGGAGATTCCAAACACTACTCCACATACATCAAGGGGTACTACTCCACTTTTCTCATGGAGAAAGTCTCTTTTAGTGTCTTCAAGGAACATGAAAGTGAGTCATGCACATATCGTTAGTTGATCACTGAGGTGACCAAAATAATGTGTAACAAAATTCCCCCCAAAGTATGAAGTTGGAACATATGACAGCTGAAATACTTTGTAGAATGTGTGTGTCGAAAACAAGGAGCGCATTAGTCAGGAACATGTAAACAATAAAGCATCTGTATAATAATGTACCATCTTCTGAGGTAGGAATTACCATAATCATACTACAAGTGACTCTAATAATAAGTGTCAAGTGAGTCATGGCCACTAAACATACACTATGGATCCATGTCATCGTGATTTATCATAGCTACGAGAAATACACTGTGGATCTATGCTCTTTAAGAATTCAAATTCGGACATAGCCACGAGACATACACAGTGGATATATGTGTCAGTAAAAAATCATGAATACTCCATCGCAACCTGGAATGATATGGTGAGATCTAGGGTCTTCATTTCCATCATCTCGAAGTACGAATCTAGCCATGTGATTACAAGCGTCAAAGTCGAACATGGTAGAAACCACTTGATTACCAGTCATTAATGAAAACCATTAACAAGTGTGAAGGATATCACTATTGATGTTTATGAATTCGAAGGTACTCTAGTACAATCCAATGAATGTGAATGAATGATTCGAAGTTGAACACTCCATGGAATCATCCAATCAAGGGTCAATGATGTGAACCCACTATTGAAAGAGAGGAGACCTTCCATTGAAGCATGAAGGTTCCAAGGTACTAAATGATTTCTAAGTCTTGTTCCCAAATAATGAGTTGAAGTCGCCAGGAAAAGACTCATCATAGGAGGGCCTTAATGTATCCCTCATAAATGACACGAAATATCTAACATACTTGAAGTAGATCAGAGTACTAAATGATTTCTAAGTCTTGTTCCCAAATAATGAGTTGAAGTCGCCAGGAAAAGACTCATCATAGGAGGGCCTTAATTTATGCCTCATAAATGACATGAAATATCTAACATACTTGAAGTAGATCAAAGTATTAAATGATACTTGAAGGCTTGTCTAGGTTGGACTTCTCTTGAATATATGAATGACCCAATAATTGTCTTGGAAGCATTGACTCAAATAAGACCCAGCATATGGACTTGGGGATGATCAATCGACAAACAAATGGATTTCCAAACCCGGATATAATGATGAAGGGGGGTGTCATGTTCAAGAGTGACTTACTGCCACTAACATAGATACATATATACATTTATTTCCCAATTTCCCCCCACCATTTCTGGTGAGTACCTCTTTATTTTTATGCAATATTGAGGAGGATAACATATGCTTGTAATGTAAGCTCATCCTTTGGATGAGTCCTTCGGATTATCTTTAATGAACCCTAGGAAGGAGTGGTTTGGTCCCATATGGGCCTTTTGATTCTTTTTTGACGAGTCCAAAGAAATAAAACTCAGGGGTTTTTCATGTTTAGATAGTATGAAAAACTCTTAAAGAAAACTCCAAAATGTCACGTTTCGTAAGTTAGTCTAAAGAGACCTAAAAATAGATAATCTACCACTCATCAGATTTTTTCTTCAAATAAATTTATGAGCGTGAAAATAACAAGGTCGCTCGACTATCTTGTCATGTTTAGGGAGCTTGAAAAGAGCTTAAAGGATACTCCATAGGGTTCGCTTTTTGTATTACCAATGTGAGTTCGAAAAAGTGATAAAAGTTTACTAGATTACATTCTCATGGTTTCACGAGCATGAGAAAGAATTAAGACCATGCTCATAGTTTTTCCTAAAAAACCCTAAAAGTGTATGTACATAAGAAAAAAAAAACAAAAACGACCAAAAATGCAGGATCCAAATCAAACGTTCGGTCCTTAGATATCTCAATCTGTAAGAGAGACACTTTGCAAAGTTCATTAGGCTTAGGGAATATGTAATGTTAAACCCTAATATTCGTTCATTACCCCTTAATTGGGGCATATTATATTAGTATTGTTATTTTATTTATGTCTACTTTAGGCCATTAGTTTTAATTATACCTCCTAGTCTCCTATATATACCAAGGAGACATTTTCATTTTCATCTTGTACTTGAACATTTAAGTGGGGTAAAAAGAGGTTTCCCCCTCGAAGAGGATTATTATCTAAAATTATCTCTTTTTCAAGG
>CBVK0100964579.1:0-10252 GCA_900067695.1 Picea abies | reverse complement strand
GTATTTGTACTCAAAAGAAAACTAATGAGACCCCCTGCACCCGTGGTCCAAGTTTCAACTCATTCGGACAAGTTTTGCTAGGTTGTTTGTCTGTTTAGGAGTTTTTCGAAAAAAATGGCGGTTTTAATTGCCAAACCCAAAACATGGGAAAATGTAAATTTTGTAATAGTGGACCAAATCAAGTGAAGTAAGAGGCAGTAATGATTAGATACCCCACCTAACCTATTCCTACCCTTCTTCCACCTTTTAAACCCTTCATTTAATTAAAATTCATTTTTAATTATTTCCCTACCCTTTACCCACTTTTTAAAGACCACATTTAATTAAATTTAATTTTTTAATTAAAACCATTCCCTAACCTTACCTACCCTTTCTACCCACCTTTTAATTAACTCACCCTTTCATTTAAATTATTACCTACCTTTTTCTAAACCCACATTTAATTAAAATTATATTTTAATTAAATTCCCTTATAAACTTTCTTCCTTTCCCCACGTGAGTGTGTTTCACTTCTTTGGTGATTTAATAACTCATTTAAATGAGTTATGCCTCCCTTTTTTTATTAAATTATTTTTTAATTAACTCCTTCACACACTTTGGCTTACCTTATGCCCCCCCTTTACCCACCTTTAATTAAATTACCTTTTAATTGACTCCCTCACTTACCATACGTACCTTTCCCACGTGAGCACATTGTGAATTTGTAATAAATCATATTTTGGTTTTAATAACTCATATTAATGAGTTATGGGCCCCTCTCCTAATCCTATGCCCCTCCTTATCCATTCATATCTCAACTAAGAGTATGCTCTGTCATCTCCCCTCACCTCACGTCCCTCACACTAACTCTCACGTCACCCTCCACATAAGAATCCAAACCGTAATTAAACTCAAGTCTGAAACTTAAATTAGAGCATGGGCCCTATCCTTCTACTCCTCCTCCACTCGTATCTCACTTAAAAGTGTGTATAACACACTCCAACCCCACGCTCCCTCCATCCTCACGTCCCTCTCCACGTAATAGTGGTTTCTATCCTAAAAAATTACGTGGGCCTCCTTTCCTTCCCAAACCTCACGTTTCTCCCCTTTAATTTTTGGAAGTTTTTTTTTTTGAGTTTTGTTTTAATTGAAGCGTGGACCACCTCTAAGCCATTAAGGCGTGTGCCATTTCCCCACGCTTTATCCTTGTTTTCTTTGGAAAGTATCTCATAATTAAAAAGTGGAAACATCTATTTAAAAAATTGGAATAAAAACATACCTTTCTCCTTTAGTTGGGACTTGGGTCTCCTCTTGGTGTTTTTATTTCCTTTTTTTATTGCTTTCTCCTCATTCTTTTAATTCTTTTTCCTTTGGGTTCAACCTAAAAGCCTTTGATTTCATTGGTTGTTTTTTTGGTTGAGTTGTCTTCCCTTGGATCTTTGACATTTGTCAATGATCCAAGAGGGGTCTCTTTAGCTTCTCAAGCTAATTAAGAGACCTCTCACTCACTCTTTTCTCACCTTTCATTGTGGTAAAGTTATGCTACTAGTTTTCCATCATCCTATTCTCTCATACCTCTCACATCACTGCCATATTGCTTCACTGGTTTTGGTTCTTCTATTGGATGAATAAAGAAAGCTTTGGAGGACATTTTGGATTTCTAAGATTAGTCTTGTGATCAAGATAACAAGAGGTGATCTTGTTCCTTTCTCATTTTGTAATTTATATGCAAGCATTCTTTGGTAAATTAGTTTATTGAGATAAATCAAATATACATTAGTGTTGATGATTTATGTATTGGATGATTAGGTAGGATCATGAATTAGTTCAGATTTTTATGCTAATCAACAATACTATGCTGCTGTAGATCTACATTCTGTTTGAGTTGCAGGTTTGTCTCACAGGTTGTGGAGTGGAGGAGACTTTAGAGCAGATTACAACCACAACTTGCTTAAACTCCTTGCTGTTCTATTTCATCTGATATTGCTATCATTCCGTTATCATTTTCTGTAGCTTTCTAACTCATAGATAGGTCAAAAAATATTTTTTTCATATCAAATATCTTTGCTGGAAATTTTCTGTGTTTCTGTAACAAGAATTGGTGTTTTTGCAGCATTTCCAGCAAGCTTTTGCTTGCTGATTTTGCAGGACAACGATATACTTTGAGGGTACAAGCTGCATACAACACCTAGGAGGCCTTCCAAACAACTCTTCTTTGGTTTGGGTAACATCTCTCCTCTCTTCTCTTTCATTCTCTAAAGTTTTCTGCAATTTTCCTAAGTACTTTGGGCCCTAAAATCAATCTAGCTTAGATTAGTCATTTTGTTCATAATAAAATAAATCTAATGTTTGTTAACAACATTAAGATAGTTCTTGCCTGAGGAGCAAGCCAGCAGCTTAGCTGACATTCTCTCTCTCCGGATCTCCGAAGCTACGAGAACGAAGCTTCAAAGCCCTCATTTTCTGTGCAAGTTTGTCTTAGTAGTGTTAACCTCACATTGTCAGCACCATCTTTCATATGCTCTTACTCTTCATGATTATTTGGTTAGATAACTTGGATATGTGATTGAATGCTTTAGATCTTTTGCTTCTAAGTTATATGGCTCATATTTATGTGCATGTGAAGTGATATAGTTTAAACTTGCTAAGTTTCATTCATTTCCTAAAGCTCCTCACTATCATAACTTAGCAAATACATGTGGTAGTAGTTAATCTTTGAACACTTTTTGAAGCATCTTGAGCTCACGTTTTAACACTCACGGTCTAGTCTTAGTTACATGCACATCTTGCACACATAACATATAATGCTTATGGATAAAATTTCATGATTTAACGCTTAAACACTTATGTATTGAAGCAGCTCACGGCCTATTGCTCTTTCATGCTTAACTGAGTACATACACTTAGCATATACATGTGACATAAGTTTTATGGTTTAAATTGTTCATCGTTTAACACATATTGCTCACGGTTTCATTCATTTCTTAAAGCTCTCACACTCTAACACATTGCAAGCACATTTCACACGTCATCTCTTACATGTTTATGGTTTAGATCATTTAAGTGCTTCAAGTTTTATCTCTTAAGTGACATTACATGTGATGGTTCATGGTTTTAACTTTCAATATCTTGCAAGTACTTTCCATGTGATGCTCATCTAGATGGTTTAAACATTGTGCTCTAATTTCCTTTGTCTTTACATGTTGATGGTGGTATAATTGCAATCTTTTTCAAGCACTCGTTTTGGATAACTTTTGCTCACGGCCATTCGCTAAATCACTAAAATAAAAGTACCTAAAACTTATCTAAAACGTACCCAACACACCTAAAGACCCACCCGAGGGTCCTAACAACACTTAGCAACATTTTAGGGGTCTTTAACAACTCTTTTCACCATCTAAAACGGGTAAGAGGGACAGTCTTTGGGGGAAGTGGCGGGGGACCGTCCTGTGATTTCGTTTGGGAGATCCCCTCTCTGACTACTTCTTACTTGCAGTGGCGACGGGCTGACCTTGGAAGCTAGGCTGGGGACTCGTAGCCCCAGTATCTTGAGCACCGGGCAGTCATTTGGTGAAATCAGAAGTTGAGACACACATCTAGTTAGGGGGTGGAAATAAAATACTTAAGAAAGTACATTAGTTGCATAGATTACATTGTGGATGTTTGGGGGAAGTAGATGTATCGATAGGCAAACACATTTGTGATAATTTCATTTGCTATATCTCTTTTCTCGCAACTAATTGTCTTTATCTTTCATCTTGAAGTGACGTATTGGTTTATTATCATTGAAATATCTTGTTAATCAATTATTGTTGTGGTGTGGATAAAGTAAGTGATTGAGTATCCCACTTGGGGAGGCATCACTTGCTTTGATCCTTAAGTGCTTGAGTGGTTAGTTGCCAGTGAAGGCAGTCCAAGTGGAGTAAGTGCCACTTGGGGCATGCTTGGCCCTAGGGTGTGAACTGTTTATATCTTTTGTATATCTTGTACATTTGTCTATCTTGTATCTATTTGATGTATGTTAGTAACTTGTAAGCTCTATAACACTTAATTATTCTTTTGTATAATTCTAATCTTGGTTTGGGGTAGTGTAGTTTGATTTACTTGTAACACTTCTTGTAATTGAACCACCCCAAAACATAGTTGACCCCATAGCCCAACATTAGGCACTAGTCCTTAGTTGACTTAGGGAAAGGATTGGCTCTCATTTAGACTTAGACTTGCACTTGCATTGTTGCTTGTCATCATAGGCTAGCTTTCCCTTTGGCCTATAACAGAATAAAACTAACTCCTAGAACACTTAACTCTAAAATTAACTTAGCAACTTAGGGACAACCCCCCTTGGCTTCTCTAGGAGTAAGCCTAGAAGGAAGAGGTTCTAGTCAAGGTGACAGTGTGGACTAAGAACCTAGGCATTGTACCTCCAAGGACACACTAAGTGAGCAGGACTTAGCTCACGTTAGCAAGTGTGTATTAGGACGGTAACATGTTGTGTGGCTGTCCCAAATATTGTGAAATTGTTGTAGCTTAAGATCTAATAAATATTTAGATTTATCATTTATATTTCTTCAACCCTTTTGTGAGGGTTTCAAACACGTAAAGTATCATTTAATTGTATTTTTGACTTAATCTCCAAATTATGTGGATGACAACTCAATTTTGCTTTGATTCCTTAACCTTCATCTATAAATATAAGCACTCCTCTCATTCCAAATTGTTGTAAATTGTTGGAGATCATTTGAAGCCATTAATAGAAGATCTTTTACTTGGTGTTTCTTAATGTCAATTCTCGAAGCTCTTTCTTTTTGGGTTATTCTCCATTCTTCAAAAACTATTGTAAATGTTCAAGATTCTACTAAAACTAGCGAGATCAATCCATTGAGGAGTCGCACAACTACTTGGAAAGAGGATGTCTAGAGTTTGTATCTCTTTCATCTTCCTTAAAATGATTTGGTAAGTGCTTATCTCTTGTCTTGATTAGTTTTATACTCCTTGGCAAGGGTTTCAAGTATTCTTTCAAGTCTTTTGTTGATCTTGTTGGTGAAGGCTATTCCCTTGAGGAAACTCTTCTTGTAGGGCCTTGGTTTTCATGGTTTGTCTTGATTAGACAAGAGACTACTAGCCTTGAGGCACTAGTCTCTCATTCTAATCCATAAACATTGAATAACCAATTCTTAAAGGGGCATACTTCTTGACTCCATAAGCCCAAGTGGAGACAAGGCACTAAGCTTAACTCCCAACAACCAACCACAAAACCCTAAAAATTCAATTATTTTATTTTATGTCATATAAAATACAAAATACAAAAAAATATGAAAGATATACCGTCAAAAAATATTTAGTCAATTGTCTAGTGCAAAGTTAACGATTTATTTTCATTTTCTAGACATTTTTGTCCAAGGGTTTAAGTAAATTGTTGATATTTAACCCTAATTGGGCAAAGTAGCCCCACACATTTGTGCTTAAAGGTTTTATCTAACATTTTGTGGGCTGATTTAAGGTGTTTACTAATTTTGGAAATTAAATTACAACAATAAAATTAGAATTGGTGAAACCCTAAAAGGTGCATTCTAACCCTACCCTAACTTATATTTCACTTGTGGATTGTTTATAAAGGATATTTGACACATTCTAACGGTGAAATTCATCTCCTAAGTGCTTCATAGCTGTTATATCTCATTTTGGAGATTTTTGGTGAAACCCTAGGGGGATTCACCACCTCTCTTTGCAAGTTTGAGCTAATTGCAAGATTATTATTCATTTGTACTTGCAATCAATCATTGTTGGGACATTTTTGCATGGTTTATTCATTTCCCTAGCTAAAGTACCCAAGGATTATCATTATAAGTGCCTTTAGACACTCTTGGGGTACTTTTCCTCACCCAAAATCTGCATTTTCTGTGTTTTTGATCTTATCAGATTTTAGAATTTGTCAACAGCAGCATGCTCGTCCAATTTACAGCAAATAATCAAAGGGTAACCCAAGTATATCATTTGTTCTTGATTTATGCAATTAGATCTCACTCTTGTGTGGTAAAGGATACTTGTTTCTTCATTCAAAGAGTGATATCATAGTGTTGATTTATATTTCTGTTATAGCATACTTATTTCAGATCTCAGCACTCATCTAATTAGCTCCTAACCCTCTTTATGGTGTAGTAGTTATTGCCCTAACTCTTGGTTGAATATTCTCAAGGAATTTGGCTACTTCATTGGCACTTGGTCTATCTAACCATATATTGAGGTGTGTAGTTTGAGGTGAACTGTATCGTGAGCTACCAAAGGGCACTATACAAGTTTGTTTCCAAGGATTGGGATACCCCCTGTAGATTCAAGGAGCTGGCCTAAAGTGAAAGAGAAACAGTGCTAAGGTGACAGTGATGTGTTCCCGTGTTGTGCTTATCCCCAATAGCACCTCTATAAACGCTGCTAGTTTGGGCGGTAATAGATTGAAATATTGTTCGCTTGCATCAATGATGCGTCTAAGAAGAAGGATCTGAACTTTCTTGGTCTTGACCCAATTGGTCTATACCAAACTTGGCCCTAGATCTCCAAACCATAGATAAGTTAAGATCAAGGTTGTCGCAGCATGGAAGCGGAAGTGGGAGTGCCAAATTATATATATATATATATATATATATATATATATATATATCTTCGAGCATCAACCATCTAGCAATTACAAACACTCATACAAATTTGTAAGCCATATAATAGGAAGTAGACCATTAACTTAGGGAATGAAATAGGTTATCCACCAACTCAACATGACCAAATAGTTATGTTTACAAAATAGGCCATCTCACCCTCAATAGGCACCTAAAGGTGAGGAAATAGCTACCAAATCTAGTATTTGCGAGCTTAAGTAGCTGCAACCTAGAGTGAGTACCATAAAAGTAATTTACACTTTTATGCCCGGTGACAAATTTGATGAGATTCCTCCCTCTCTTGTACAAGTCATTTATTCATTCATAGTATTTATGCTTGACAATATCAAGCATCAAAAGGTTCAATGTGTCTAGGGAGTTCCTGGGGAGCGCCTGGGGAGCATCCAAGGAGTGTCCAAGGAGCACCCAAGGAGAGCTTAGGGAGCGTGCTCCCTACTCTCAGGGAGTGCGCTAGGGAGCCCCAGAGCATGCTCCCAGGGGCGTTCCCACTCGGAGTGTAGTTCTAGGGTGGGAGCATCCCTTGGGAGGAAGCTCCTGGTAACATGAGATAAGATAGATAAGATAATTTTATTAATGTCCAACAAATGACGACCTAAGTCACCTAGTTCGTGTTCATGTTTGAATTCGACAACAATGAAATTCAAACAAAATCCATCGAGCCCAAAATTTTTGATAAAACTTTCCATGAAGTTTGCCATTAAGTTCAATACACACACATACACATAAAACTTTTTAACTATATAATAAAAATACTAAATTTAAACTATATATTATATAATTTAATAAATATATAAATCAAATTATTGATATATAAAACATAACTTTATAAAATATATTAAATTTCATGAATAAATTATAAGTTATATTAAAGTTTATTATAATATAAAAGTTTACACATTATAATATATATATTACATCGGTGATAAATAGCACAGGGTAGGAAGCTCTATCCACCACTCAATGCGTAGAGAGTCGAGACAATCAATAAAGTTATAAACCCCTTCAACGAGCCATGACCACCCCAGTATTCATTGAAGAGAACTCACCACCGCAAAGCACCTTTGTGGGAGGGCATATGCAAACATAGTGCACAATCAACACTAAACAATCTTTCCAACATAAAACAAAGTCCAAAAAATACCACAGTCGAGGGTTGGGAGGGCATATCCAAATGCAAAGCACAGTCAAGGTTGGGTTGCTTCCACAAGGTAATTTGTAAACATGAACATTACAATTCTTAAATCTAAGAGAAATGAATTTCCAGCCACATTTTCTTTAAGAAGAACAAATTAAAGGCGAATTTAAATGTTATTTTAATGGAATTGAGTATCATTAGACTGAGCCGAATTTAATTGGTGAATTTGAGCAATTTTGTTACACCTTTGAATTCGATGAATTTTTAACTTTAAGACTGAAAATGACAAACCCGATGACTTAGATGACCACTGATGTAGGTCAATGGGACTGCCAAATACAATTATTTCGATACAAAGCGGGAGCTTAAAGACAGTTCCTATAAAAAGAAAGATGCATAAAGTAAAGCGTTCATTTAAACTAAAGCATGGAACTAAACTCCAGAAGCGAAATGAAAATCTGAAAGAAGGATGTACAATGTGCATGGATCCAAAATCTGGAGTGCCCAAAGAGCCAACAAATCAATGTTCGCTAGAGCTAGCTCCCCTAACATTCGAGGCCAAGTGGAGAAAACTCAGGATAGAAAAATAAAAAGAGGAGGACCGAGAGGATGATCTGAACTACATACTACGTTGCTACCTAGAAGAGGTAGATCGTTGCTAGGGCCTAGGTGATCTCGTCTAACTGTTGGTATGGGATCTGGACTAAAAAAATCGTTGAGGCTTCCATGAAGTGGGTATAGTCCCATACACCATTTGATCATGTCCAAAAGATGCATCTTAGACATGATGTACTGAAACTAAGTTTGGAAGCATTGTTTCTTGAGGAGGGCAAGGGAGTCATATCCCTTGTTGAATCGAAGTTGGAGGGCCTAGTGTAGGGCGAAACAAGACCCCACAAACTTGACCCCCAATAAGCGTAAGACATCATGATCTCGATCTCTTCCCCTCGTAGTAGAAATGCAAGTCAGAGAAAGCACTCTTCAACGCGTTGTAAGTTCATAACCTTGGTCTTACCCGGGTTGAACGTCAATTATTGAAAGTCACAAAAGTCAACCAGAGCATCAATCTTTCTTTGTAGGCCCTTCGATGCAAAGGCCAGTATGATCAAGTTATTGGCGAAGAGGACCAGAGGGATCAACACATGATGAATAAGGCAACCATCTCCATCCTAAATATGGTCACAAAGAAAGGATTCCAGCTCATTAATATAGATCCAAAATAGAGTCGATGAAAGGGAGCAACCTTGTTTAACTCCTTTGATGCTCAGGACAAAGTCAAAGAGGTTGCGCATCATCCATGGCTAGCTAAGAACCGACTCATATTGTCTCATGATGGTAGCTAGGAGGGCATCTAAAATGCCAATGTCACGAAGCCTCTAAAACAATGCCTCTCTTAGTATTGTGCTAAAAGCTTTCCAAAAGTTTACAAAACAGCTAAAGATTGTTGAAGAGTGATGTCAAGCCTCCTCCATAATGGCCCTGAGTGTGAAGATGTGGTCAGACATCTAGTGCTCTAAGAAAAAGCCTACATGTCCTCTCCCTAATGTGCTTATTCTCCAACTCATCTGAAAGTTGTAAGTGCAAAATTGTTACATACAGTTTTAAGAATGTGTGCCCAACCATGACAGTGTGATAGTTATTCAAATCTTAGATAGCTCTAGAATTGAGAATCGGGTGTATGATATGTTTGGACCACATTTAGAGAAACCCTAAGAAAACAACATGGTTAAACAAATCGGCAATGTGAGAGTCGAGAGACTAGATACCATGTTTGAGGAACTCGACCTAGAAGCCTTCCTCATTTGTTGCCTAGTCGGTACTCATAACCCTAACTTCTCTCTCGTGTCTCTTTCCAAAAAGAGATGACATGAAAGGGGGGGAGCAAATTCAGGTGGGGGTCTATTCAAGAACCTCATAGAGGAAGACTGTATGGGAAAACATGGACCAATGGTCTCAATCTAGGAGGAGGTCCTGATGTTTAGATAAAAGGGTGCACAGAAAGCCTTTTGGGGAGTGACGGAGCGCCATGCAAAGCTCGTGTCTCATCATGCAAAAGAACCCCCGCTTTTTATGGTGGAAGAGGCAATGGAAAGATTTCCAAAGGCAGGGGAAAGATGGAGTGTCATGTGCGAAGGCAAAAAGGAGGTGTTTATGGAGAAGTGTGCAATCCTCGTCGAACTAATTCTTCGTGGGGCTGGAAGCATGGATAGGGGTGTGCGTGCATTGTCGAACAAAAGAGGGACAAGAGTCAAGGGTGTTGGAAAGAATCTCATATTTATGGACAAGAAAATGGGGAAAGGAGAGAGTAATTCTCAAAGAAGGGTGGTGTAGGAATTTGGATACTCCCTGTCCAAGAAAATGGTAGGACATGGTGGAGCGGGGGGCAGATTGGAGGGAGTTTGGGGGGGGCAGAGAGTGAGAAGGTGAGAAGGGCATCATTGATAACAGGAAGGGGTAAGACAACAAAATA
>CBVK0100964578.1:0-10253 GCA_900067695.1 Picea abies | reverse complement strand
ATAAAGGAAGCCAACCACTCATTTGTTCACTCACTTAGCTCACTCATCTAGTGCGCAAGTACTGAAGGAAGCTGTAGTTACCAGTTGCCAAAAGAAGGAAGAGAGAGAGGCACATTTCTTGGGAGAGGATATTCTCTAGTGTTTGGTTTATTGTCTTGGCTATCTATATTAAGGAAGTTTTGTTGAGTTTTCTTCCCCATGAGGGTTTCGTAGGATAAATGTTGTGTATCTTGTGATTATGTTTCTCTAAGCGATCCTATATATGCTATGGTTATTTAGTAAATTGAAAAGTAACTTGATAATAGCTTAAACTTTAACATAAGTGAAAGCCATTCCTCATACAACAGTGAGCACATTTGTCATCCAGCTGATGGGAGCTAATACCCATCTGACTCATGAGGTTTCCCACTTGCATTCTTTCATTTATGAGCTTCATGAATAATTTTCTCCTCTTCAAGAAGACAACAGTCAATTGTTTGATGAGTATCATGCATTGAAGGAAGATTATGATGCCATATTTTTGTAGCTGACTGAGAAGGATGTGAGTCTTCAGAGCTTGTAGAACGTTGAACAAAATGTTTAGACAACTGTTGAGAATAAGATTGTTGTTGTTTCTTCTTCCACCATTGTTGTTAGTCCAACTAATTGTGAGAAGAATGCTATTGTTTTTGAGCTACTAGGCTCACCCACTTCTTATCCACCCCCTAATGTTGTTGTTTGCAAGCCAAATATTGTAAATTTATGCTTTCAAACTAATGTTTGTGTTGTTTCTCCTAGATTTGAAAAACAAACTATAAGTATAGAATCCCGACTGCTTAGAAAGATGGGATATACTGGAGGAGGACTTGGGAAGAATGGACAAGGTATTGTTGCTCTTATTATTCCTAAGATGAAGTCTCCAACAATAGGTCTTGGATATGTTGTTGTTGTTGCATCCTTGCCTTAAAATGGCCTTGTTGCAACCAAGGAAGTTTTGTTTGTTGCATGTGGATTTCAAACTGATTTTCAAGCAGAGAAATATCCAAAATCCATTGATGATATGGTTGCTCCTAACATGCTAGAATCTGAAACTATTGCTGTTGATGAAATTGTTGTTGATATACTAGGTTGTTCTACTATTGAGAGTACACCAGACCCTAAGCCTATATCTCTTGATCAACCAACACAACCCTCTGTGCCTTATCGTCATCCTCACCATATAATAAATGAAAATCATGCTTTCATATATTTGCCGAAGATACGTGAAAGACAAAATCGCGGACCAGTACCGACTATCAGAATTAACTGTGGTTGGATTGATGAGTGGTCATGGGTGCCTATGAACAGATGTTTGAAGAGTTCCTACCATTTTGTTTCATTGTTTGTATGGATGTAAAATGCTCCTCTTCATTATTGATTGCTTTTTAGTGTTCGAACACTAGATCGACCCAACTTGATAGTCGATCGAAGCTCAAATGGGATATTGGTTGACTAGGATTTGATCTGAATTGACAGTCATCTAGAATTTTTTTTACTACAATTGAGCTTCAACTTTCTATTGTTCGTTGACCGGTGTTTTTGACGAATAAATTTTGTTGATACTTTCATCCCTCAATTGTGTTTAAGGGGGGATTAATTGAAGTTTCTAATTGTAAACCCAGCTGACATGCTTGGATTTGTTGAGACCGATTGAACCATGTTCGACTATGTTGTTGGGAGTTGTACTTCTACTTGGTGTACATGATGCATAGACTATTTGGATAAAAATATTTTCAAGCTTGGCAGAGATTGTTGGATTGACAATGACTGATTATTTTGGTGCATTCTTATCTAGTCGACTGGTTGACTAGCTAGTGCTATCTTGTTTCCTAGTCAACCGACCGACTGGGACCATGTTTCGACAATGGATTTTGCAATCAGTTTGCAATGGATGACTTCTCTTTTATCATTGATCTACATTTATGGTGATCAAACTTCCTCAAGAGTGTTGATGTACCATCTTGTGATCAACTTTTGCAGTTAGAAAAAAATCATGGGGGATGCTGCGGAGTTTGTTTTCCTCTAAGATGAGTTTACAGGGGGGTGTTGGAAAATGCAGTTACATTTTAAACCTCACCTTGTTGAATGATTGGTTTGACCAAGTCTTTGGGTTGACACCCGACTAAATTGGTGGTTGACCATGCCCACTTAAGGATCTCCTATCCATGTTTTATGGACAAGTATAACCGCCTTCACCCAAGTTTGTTGGTTTTGGTCCATGACCAAAATCCATTTATAAATTACCCTTATGATCATTCTATCATCTTAGATTATCATATCATCTCAGGAGATCTTCTCTCGCTCATTAAGTGACTTATGCTTTAGTGCTACAATGTCTTTCAACAACACCACTACCTCTCAGATCCGTTCTCTTTTACAGTTAATCCATGTTCCCAACATTATATGTCTGTTGTGTGAATGCTACAGAATATGGTTTATGGATTTCTTCTTTACTACGCTCTGTATGTTTACACATTTCTAAATTTCCTAATGAGTACAACAACAATTTAACAAGTATACCGCACAATTAATTATTCATTTACTTGTTTTATTGTTATAAGAACACATTATTTGCATATACAAATTAATTCTTTTGCAATTAGTGTTATATTCACTCTACTCATTGCTATTAGTCTCCTCTTGATCATGATAGGATAGACTAGTCTAGAATTGCATTTAGATTAATATTGGACAACATTAGTTAGTTTGGTTTCAGATTTTATTTCATCTGAGAACATTTTGTTCTCATATTCATATTTATATAATAGTTCAGAGTGGCAACTAGGCCCACATATTGGTTGGAAAATTCCATCTCAAATGAGAGTGGGTCTAATTGGGACCTACCATTGGGCATTCTCCTTTACCTACTTGACAGGCCAATCTGGACATGTCAACAAAAATGATGCTAGAAGGAGGGTCATCGAATTGAATGGACACTAATAAAATGAAAGACCTTACTCGTTCCATTCCGCTTATAAACACTACTTAGTCTAGTGAATATCATCATACTAAACCCGAGCATTCTTGATTACCTCAGTTGTACACTCTGAAAACTCCTACTTAAGTTTCTATTCCATGAGTCTCTACTCATTTCGAGGTTGTATCTCCAACACCTCACATGTTTACAAAAGAGGAAATTGATACAATAATAAGAGAATCTTGCAAGTGCATGTTGAATCGACAATGGAGCAGGAAAACCGATAAACTCCCTATTGAATTTTTGGTACCCTAAGGAAAAATAATCCCTACATGGGAAGACCTGTCTCTCGAAATCCCCCTGCCCACATAGAAAGCCCAATCATCAGTACACTTGATTACCACCTATCTCAAGTTTTGCAATGAATTTTGGAAGCCTCTAACTTCAAATTAGAAGCTTATGTGCTTGATTTTGGTGGTGGTAGACCTCCCAGTCCTCTTGAATCACCACCCATAACACCCAGGGGTGAACCCAAACATTATCCTAAAGGAGAAGGAGAAGAAGAAAACAAACAAATAATCCATGTGAATCATCAACCCATGGTTGAAGTTTATCAAAACCAATAGAATAACCAACCCTAGTTGGTACCCAATGCTATTGCAGTACCAGGGGTGGTCCATGACATGCCCAAACATCCTGAGAAGTTTTTACCCAAATTCGATCTTGATAGGAAAGATTCCATGGAAGACCATAATTTTTTTTTTTATGTTAGTTGTTAGACTTATGAATGTCCAATATGAAGATGTTGTCTTCATATTGTATCCTTATACATTTGAAAGTGGGGCTTCAACCTAGTTCTTTTCTCTAGCTCAAGCTTCTATTACTAGTTGGAATGCTTTTGAAACTAATTTTATTGAAAATTTTGGAGAAGACAAAATACCATCAACCTTAGTTATAGACCTTTCAAGAATTAAAATGGAAACTAAAGAACAGATAAAATATTTCAATCAACAATTTCTTACTTTAATGAAAAAAATCCCTCAAGCTTCTAATCCTGCTGAAGACCTTTCCATTGAATTCTATACTTCAACCCTCCCTGTTTCCATGGAAATGGTTGTTAACGGGGCTGAGAAAAATACTCTGGAAGCAACTTTTAAAGAATCAATTAAAGTTTAGAAGGACATGCTAAGTCTCAAAGGTAACCCAAGGGTTGATTCTTCAAAAGATAAAGTTAATAATAAACTAAAGAAGTTGTGACCAAACTATATGAAGATAAGAAGGACTCTGATTACATAGACATGGAAGTCCTCCAGAGAATTGTTAAGAAACTCTCCAAGGAGATAATTGATCTGAAGAAGAACTGTGGAGAAGGATCTTTTAACCCCAATATTTTTTTTAAGTTTCATCCCAAGAAATAAAAGAGCACTCATCCTACCAATAAGGCCACTCCCCCTTGTTTAGAAGGCATTGACATGGAATATTTTATTCAAGCCTTCCAAGCTTGGGAAACTGAAAACAAAACTGAATCTAAAGATGAAGAAGAGGGGGAAGATGAAAAACAAGATCAATCTCATGAACTTGAGGAAACATAAGAACAACAAGTTAATTCTTTTTGGTATATATCGTTTGGATTAGGAGAAGAGGAAGACGATGTAAGGTACCAGATATATTATATTAACATAATAGAGAAATAATGTAGAGAAAAATACCAAGATAGCAACAAAATACATAAATATTGTAGAGATAACATCAGAACAACAAATTATATGGAACCACAACACCAAAATTATACCTTTATTGATAAGAAACAATCTTCACTTGCCTCTTCAAGGGGGCAACCTTTAGCAGAGAAGATCTCTATTACAATAATTTTCTAAGACAAAACTTCTCATACCCTCTACTCTTATTTATACTAAATCTATCTATCCAAAAGAATAATATAGAGGAAGATCGTTCTAGAAGTGGAAGCTTCTATTAGGTCTTCTTAAAATTGACTTATTATACCTTATTGCTAGGACTTATTAATATTGACCTTTACTACATAGAAATATATTATTCTACCCACTTGAGGGGTTAGATAGGTTAGGTCCCTAACAACACCACTATAGACCATGTACATCGGGTTTGGTGCTAAAAATTAAAATTGTGTCAGGTTTTCATGTCACGTTACAAGATCCATGATCCTTGAACTTCCATATACTGGAAACATTCCAACTCATCCCTTCAGTTCCATTTGAAGGCTATAAATTGAGCCATATCCAAGCTGTGGAGGAGGAGAGAATTCAAATTTTGAGAGCAAAGATACTCTGGAGAAATTTGGTTAGGTCCCTAACATGCCCTCCCCCTTAAAATCAACCTTGTCCTCAAGGATTGAGATGAGGAAATTGCTGTAGAATGTTAGTTGTCTCCCAGGTGGCATCTGGGAGAGTTGTATCTTTCCACTGGACTAACACTTCCTTTATGGTGCGTTGATAAAGACGACGCTCACGCTGGTCCAAAACTGCTTGTGGCTGCAACCAGATGGATGCTTCTTCATACAACTCGGGAAGGATGGTTTGAGTTTGGCAGTTAGTTCCAATCACCTTCTTTAAACAGGAGACATGAAAAACATGATGGATCTTAGAAGAAATATGGAAAGATAACTGATAGGACACCTGTCCCACGTGCTTGAGAAATATATAAGGACCATAAAATTTGGGTGCCATCTTCTAAAAATGTTCAACCTTGAGTGACATTTGTTTATAAGGTTGCAGTCGAAGAAATACCTAGTCTCCTTCAACAAATTGAAGTTCTGAGTGACCTTGATCGACTTGTTGCTTCATGCGATTCTAAGCCATGACCAAATTCTCTTTGAGGTTACGAAGAATATCTTCTTGAACTGTAAGTGTTTGGTCAACTGACTGAACCTTCGAGACACTTGACATGTAGGAGAGAACATAAGGTGGATTTTGTCACTATACTACTTCAAAAGGAGTCAAGCGAGTAGCGGTATGGTAAGAAGTGTTGTACCGCCATTCAACTAATGGTAACCATTGAGCCCATTGATTTTTCATTTCAGAGGAAGAACACCTCAAATAAGTCTCCAAACACTTTTTGACAACTTCATTTTGACCATCAGTTTGGGGATGATAGGTGGTGCTGAGATGCAATTGGGTGCCCTGTAGTATGAACAATTCTTGCCAAAAATTGCTGGTGAAAGTGGGGTCTCGATCAGAAACAATAGAATGAGGCATGCAATGAAGCTTAAAGATATGATCCATGAAAAGTTGAGCCACAATGGATGTAGTAAATGGATGTTGATATGATCCATGAAAAGTTGAGCCACAATGGATGTAGTAAATGGATGTTGAAGAGCACATAAATGAGCATACTTGGAAAGACGATCAACTACCACCATGATGATTGAATTATTGCTTGATTTAGGTAATCCCACAATGACATCCATAGAGATGTCCCTCCAAATAGCAGGTGGAATCAGAAGTGGTTGGAGTGTACTAGGGGATTTGATTGTTTCTCCCTTGTTACATTGACAAACATCACATTCTGCCACAAAAGTGTGAACGTCCTTTTTCATACCATCCCAGAAAAAATAAAGTTTGACCCTGTCATAGGTTTTGGTAAACCCTGAGTGCCCAGCTGTGGGAGTAGAATGAAGCTCATAAAGCACCATGGATTTAAGTTGGGACTATTTACTTAAATACAAATGACCTTTGTAGCGAAGCTCATCATTGTGCCAAGAGTACCCCGGGGAAACTGGAAAATTGTCTTGCAATTGTTGGATAAGATGCAAAATTTATACTAAATCTTGTAGCCATTCTTGGTGAACAACTTGAAGCTAATTTGGTACAATGAAGGATAGGGAGAACATGGACCCTTCATCTTCATATTTTCGAGAAAGAGCATCAACAACCACATTTTCTTTACCTTTCTTGTAAATGATCTCATAATCATATCCAAAGACCTTAGTTACCCATTTTTGTTTCTCTAGAGATGAAGGTCGTTGCTCTAGAAATACTTGAGGCTTTGATGATCTATCTTAATTTGGAAGCGTTTCCAAAATATATAAGGACGCCAAAGATCCACTGCATGCAAAATAACCAACATTTCCTTTTCATAGATTGATTGACCCAAATGGTGTTCTGGTGATTGTTTGTTGGTAAAGGCCAAAGGTCTTCCCTCTTACATAAGGAATGCTCCAATTCCTCTCCCAGAGGCATCACATTCCATGAAAAAGGTCTTTGTGAAATGAGAAAGGGCCAAGACCGGAGTAGTGCACATAGCCGCCTTCAATGCTTGAAAGGCCATATCATCTGCGAGAGTCCAAGTGAAAGAATTCTTTTTATGTAGAGCAGTGAGAGGTGCCGCAATATTTCCATAATTCTGAACAAACTTGCGATAATAGCCCGTTAAACCTAGAAAACCACACAATATTTTTATAGTCTTGAGGCAAGGCCAATCCTGCATTGCTTCAATATTCTTAGGATCCACCTGGACACTAGCCTTGCCAACAATATGACCCAAGTACTCAACTTCTAAGGAGCCAAAGGCACATTTAGAGTGTTTGAGGAAAAGTTGATGCTGAGAGAGTAGATGAAGAACTTTACGCACATGGGAAAGATGGGATTGCCAAGTTTTACTATAGATGAGAATATCATCAAAGAAAACTAAGCCAAAATGATGGAGAAAAGGATGGAAGAGATGATTCATGAGGATTTGGAAGGTGGAGGGGGAATTACACAGGCCAAAGGGAATGACCAAGAACTCATATTGACCCTCATGAGTTCAAAAGTCCGTCTTGGGTATGTCAACGTCTTGCATACATATCTAGTGGTAGCCAAAACGTAGATCAAGTTTAGTGAAATACTGAGCACCACTCAACTCTTTCAATATATCATCAATGACATGAATGGAAAACTTGTCCTTGATGGTGAGTTTATTGATCGCATGAAATTCAGGACACATGTGCCAAGTACCTTCTTTCTTAAGTACCATGACCATAGGAGAAGAATAAGGGCTAGCACTAGGGCGGATAACACCGGCTTGTAGAAATTCCTGCACTATTTTCTCAATTTTATTCTTTTGGGAAAAGTGATGATGATAAGGGAGAATAGTGGGAGGAATACTACCAGGAACAAGGGGTATGGAATGATCGTGAACACCACAAGACGACAAAATTTCCTGAGGAGTGGAAAAAATAGCTTGGTGTTTAGAGAGAATAGCTTGGAGGTCAGGATGCACAGAGGGTGTCTCAACGACGTGAATAGAATGGAGTTGAGCAATAATACCAGAGTGGCCTTTCTTGAGGAGATTTTCCATGTGATGGGAACTGATGATCTCAGGAGAACCAACAATGAGACCTCAGAAGTGATACCTTTGTCCCTCCTGTTGGAATTGCATGGTTAGTTCCTTAAAATCCATAAGAATGGGACAAAAAGTGCATAACCATTCAAAACATAGCACAATGTCACAATGGCCCATTTTCAATGGAAAACATATGATATTTTAGGTGGTAATGTCCAATTTGAAAACGTACATTTTCACAACGCCCACCACATTTCATGGACCCACCATTGGCTATCATGATTTGAAAATTATTAACAACACAAATATAACAATTAGTTTCCTGGGCAATGCGACGATGAATAAAATTGTGGGTGCTACCACTATCAACAAGGATGATGACCTTACTATTCTTAATATAGCCAATGAGATTGAGGGTTTGTGGAGCAGAGAATCTGGTGAGGGCATGCAAGGAAATGAGTGGTTCAACTTCAGGTGGGTCAACGGGCTCCTGGGTAGCATTGGGAAGGGAGGGCTCTTCAACAAGTGGAACTGTCACATCTTCGTCGAGAACATCTTTGAAAATGGCCATAAAAAAAAATTTATCCTTACACTTGTTCCCCGGAAAATATTTTTCATCACAATTATAGCAAAGACCCTTCAGTTCGTGTGCATCCATTTCAGCCCTAGTTAAGTTTTGGACCTTGAGGGGAGTGACAGGAGGGTTAGGATTAGTGGGTTGAGGGAGAGGAACAAAAGAGGGTTTTTTGTTCTAGGAAAAACAACTTGTTGGGCCTCTTTAGCACATTTAGTAGCTTCCAACCAAGTCTAAGGGTGGGCCATGAGAACCCGGGATCAGATTTCATCCTTTAGGCCATTGATAAAGCATTCATGGAAGAAAGCATCTGACATACCCTCGGTTCGAAAGGCCAAATGCTCAAAAGAAGTTATAAATTCTTCCACTATGCCAGATTGTTTTCAACTTAGTCAAATGACCGAGATAGTGGGTATCAGTGTCAAGGCAGTCATAGAGCTCTCCAACAAACTAGGTCCAGGCAATACACCCCTGACGTGAATTTTTACGCCATTGCCAATTCATTAGTAATACCATGTAGATAAAAATATTGCTCCATTTGAGTGACCCAACCCATAGGATCAGAGCCATCAAATTTATTGACCTTGACGCGGGGAAGATGAGGGTCATGCTGAAAGTAGTTGTATTGAAAATGCAGAGAATGAGAGGAATCAACATCGGGTTGGTCCGAGGAGGAACGACCCAAAGCGTGGTTCAACAACTGGTTGACAACAGACTAGAGGGTGTTAAATTGGTTCATCAAGTTGACTTCCATGATGTCAAATTTGTGCTCAAATTGGGTCTCGAATTGGGCAAGGTGGGAATTGGTAGAGCCAATCTCAGATGTCACTTGATTGATGGAAGCTTGCAGGTCCTCATTGCGAGTGGTGTCCATTTGGAGAGGGGAAGTGTGGGTAAGGAAAAATGGGTGGGTGGGACCACAAAAAAGGACTTACAAGTGATAGGTACCACGATGATCAAGGCGAGAAGGGAAATATAATGGAATAGGTGGAAAAATAGGGAAGTTGAGAAGGGTTTGGGTCCACTGAAAATAAAAAGGATTAAAAATGAAAGGTATGATTGTGATCAGGGAGAAGAGGGGAATCCAATGGGATAGATCCCAAATAAGTGTGTCAGCGGGACCACTATACTCCTGTTGAGTTATACTCTGGCCTGAATAATACTGCAGTGACGAAATGCCCAAATGCTTAACATGAAGAAATGTGTAATAATTTCACAACCAAAATGCAGAAGCCACAGTTGCATGGCAATAGATCTTGTCTGTTGTTTTTTTGTTTTCGTCCCAATTAGGGTATTCATGGTTTCTACAGACAAGGGTTTTCCCTGTGATATAGCTCTATGATATACGTGTGGGGTCCAATAGTAGTACTCGAACCAATATCTTGTTAATGATTGCAGTTATGTGAGACATTCTCTAGCTTACAAACCTATGAGGTGTGGATC
>CBVK0100964577.1:0-10253 GCA_900067695.1 Picea abies | reverse complement strand
CGAAATGTTTTATTTGTAAATTTGGTTAGGTAAACTAAGAACATTGTGATGATATAAACATTGTTTTTTCTTCAATACACTGGGAGAAAATAAATGAAAGAGGATATGATATGCATTGTATATACCCTTCTATTTTTTTTTTCATTTGTTTCTAGCTGCTGATGTCAATATATTTTTTTTGTATATAAAAAGTATTTTTTACAAAAAAAAACTTTGGTAATTTATGTGCACTTCATAATTTTTTTGTCTAAAAAAGTTTTTTACCTCATGTATCGCAATTAAAAGGAGATTTGGTGCAACATGTTGCATGTTCTTTAACTTTGAAAATTTGTGTATCATGGAAAGAATGTATCATGGAAAGAATTATTTAGAGTGTAAGATGGTTTTTTGTTAAACCTTGTGCATTGCACTTAAAACAATTTTGGATGCAATGTCTTTGGAGCATTTTGTATCGCTTTTAAAAGAATTTTGGGTGAGTTGTGATGAAATATTTGTCGTGATGGAGGAAAATATTGATAGAGTGTGGATGCGGTGAAAGGTTTTTCATGGCGAAGGAAAATATTGAGAAAGTGTGATGTATTGCATGGGAGAAAACTTTGATGCGATGCAAGCACTTTTCAAAAACTTTGGTTTATGCACACTTCATAAAAAAATTGTCTATTTGTTTTTTGACTCATCTACATTGCACCTAAAAGGAGATTCAGTGTGACATGTCACAAGTTATAAAACTTTAAAAAATTGTATATTGCAACAAAAAATTATTTAGACTTTGACATTGTTTTTTTGTTAAACCTTGTGTATCGCACTTAAAACAATTTTCGGTGCAATATGTCATTGGAGCATTGTATATTTCATTTTAATTTTTTTTGGGTGCGATGCGATGAAGGGTGTTAACATGTATGTAGTTGTAAGACCCTAGGTTCAATTTATATTAACCAACAAAACCATTCAAACACCGACCCTTTCGACATCACCTACATGCAAGTGAAGTATCACCCGAGGCATCTATTGGGGTTTCTACAATAGTGAGTGAATGGGAGGTGATCATCCTTTTCATTCTTACTTATCTTTTTTGTGCGCATTATTATATATTTTCTCTCCTTAGGCTACATAGTAAATTCAATTATGTATTCCCATTATACTTCAGATTGCAACATAAACCAAGTACTGTAACATCCATAAGTATTGCACAATGATCACACAAAAGATAAATCTAATCTAACATGCATCAAGAAAGTATCCATGATCAATCACATAAAAGACAAATAAACACAATAGTTAACGTGGTTCACCCAAATTTGGGCTACATACACAACGAATGAATTCTTCATTATTCATTTTGTAATTATCTCAGGATTTCACACTGCACTTACAAAGATACATCATGCTATATTTTCCTTCATCTAGCCTAGGTGTTCTGCAGTGCAAGCCTCTCTCTCTCTGTGCAACATCTCCTCAACATTCAGAAATAGACTCTTATCTTATCGACTTATTCTATCACTCTCCTCTCGAACAAAACTCTATAGAACTCTCAACTGATTGGAACCCCTCTTCTCCCAACCCATTACATATTTATATATAATTTCTAGGGCTTAAAATCCTACTTTTCTCACCGCAAAACCCTATTAAAATTCCTGACTACTCAAGTTGACTTGTTGATTGGGCTTGATTTTCCTGCTTTTGCGCGTCTTTCTATCTTTATCATGTCACGATGTCATTTATCTTTTTCTCCCACTTTCTTCTCTACTTTATTCCTCTGCTTTATGCCTCTTCTTTATGTCTCTGCTTTATTCCTCAGCTGTGCAGTGCCGAGTCCTACCTTCTTCTTCTTATGTTCCTCACGTCTTCCATACTTAGGATTTTCATGAATACTATTTCCACAATGCATGTCCAACAGGCCCCAAACACTCACATGTGGATCATCTCTAGCCACTTAGGTCTGTTGTGCATTCCTCCTTTCTTGGATGAACTTTTGGGAGGCGTCCTTAGCTATCGCAACTTCCTTCATTATTGTTTTCTCTCTTTCCATAATGTATTCTACACCTTGTGCAATCAAGGTCATAATATTTTCTTCTGTGTCATGTGTTGCTTGCTTCACCTTAACCTACGCGATTTCCAGTTCTCCTATCACTTTAAGTGCTTCATCTTGTAGTGGTCCTAAGCATTACTTAATTACATTCTGTTGATATCACATCTTTTCAAATTCCATGTATGATTTCCTCTGTGCCAAAATGGTCATCATTCGTTTAGCCTATGGAAGGGTGTTTGTTCTCTCTAAATATTTCTACACTTTTTTTTTGCGCATCCCTTAATTTTTCTTCCATGACCTTTATTTCTGGATCTTCTACCAGCTCTGTCTAGATTTGCACACTTTCCTCACAGAGTTTTGTGCATTCTTCCTCACACTTCTTGATGTTTTCTACAATTTTCATCATCGTTCTCTCTCTTCCCGCTCTTTCCTCCAGTGGTGTTCCTAACGTATTGTGCAATTGTAGGTCCTCAATCCTCATGCAGAAACTTTTGATGACTTCGCTAATTTTCAAGACTTCCTCTTCCATAGTATCCTCTACTACTATCAGTGCCTCTGGTATTTCTCTGTAGAAATTTTGGACAGTTGTTTGTATGGGATACACCAATTGCTCGTCTTCATCCTTCTCCTTCATTATTTTCTCTACCTTTCCTTCGGCCTCACTCTTTTCCTTCAATATGATTTCAACTTTCTGCTCTTTCCTTCGGCCTCACTCTTTTCCTTCAATATGATTTCAACTTTCTGCTCGACTGCACTCTTTTCCTGGAGAGTCATGGTATATTCCTTTTGTAGTTCTGTCTTTTCCTCTACAACTCTGATTAACTCGCTAGAAGCAGAGTCTACGTGGAGCTATAATTCCTACGTGATACCCGTTTGAAATCCATGTAACACGATTGCGGGTATCTGTGAGACGACTAAGTCCAAGTGAATTAGTATTTGTATTTGTTCCTGCAACTCGGGTGTAAGGAGCTCGATTGCATCTGCTGAGGTTTTTTTCACTCTGCATCCTTCATCTATTTGTGAGAAGTGAGAAGTGGTAGCTTCTACTTCCCCTGTCGTGCATGTTTATTGTCCTTCTATGGATCTTCTTTTTGTTTTCAGGGTTATTATCTCCTTCTGTTGTTGCAATTCAGTCAATTGTTCTTTCATCCTCTTACCATTTTTTTCTCGTCATTGTGTCATCTTCTGAACTACCTCCTCAATGGAATCCTTTATTTGGTAACCAATTTGTTCCATATCATGATCAGTGAGCGTATAAATGGTTTGTTATTTGCGTTCTTTCTTCTTTTTGCGCACACCTCCTGTTGGACCCTTTCCCTTATCCTTTCTTTTCGTTCCTATCTTAGACATTGTCTATTGTTTTTTTTTTTATCGATGGTGTAGTCTCCGGTACATCCCATGCTACATTCCCTTGACCATGTTTCATATCATCCTTGTATCGTTGTGTTTTTCTACCTCTTCATTACCAAATTACGCTATCTCAGTGCCATTTGTAAGGACCTTCGACTCTAGGTCCCAATCCTACATTATTAGCTGGATATCCTCTTTGATAACCTTGTACTTTTTCTAGACCCACTCCTCTCGGGTCCTTCTTTTCCTAGACATATATATGTTTTCGATCTGCTTGAAACTGAATGATTGGTCCGTATGCTTCCACCGGTTGTGGTATTATGCATGCGATGTGTTCTTAATGCAATGTCTAATCCTTTCAACATAGAGAAAAAATTCTATGTTGTTGTCTGTTTGGCATCATTTATTCGTTGTATACTATAAGTTATGGTATTTTTTTGCTAAACATGACTTCCCCCTTAGGCCCAAGAACTACGTGTCCTCCGGCTCTTCCCATGCTGTGAATGTTGAGAAAGATTAGAATCCATGGATAATGTAACTCTATGCCTCTATATTTTGCGTCGGCCCAGTAAATAATAAACTGGTTTAACAAGAAGGGTGCCCAACTCATTGAAGTTCCTTCCACACACTTTTCTGTCACTGCTATCACCCTTGCTAGCACTTAGACCTTCCTGCATTTCCATAGTAGTTTGCATGCTAATGCGTGTGTCACAAATCTAATAGTTGGGTCGCATATGCTTAGCACATCCAAGCCATGCACCCCTCTAATTGTGTGAAATTTGTGTTTCATGGCCTCTGACAAGGCCCTGTCTGTCTTTTCGTTAGAAAACATCGAGGTGGGGTCTTCCCCCTATGTCGATAAATCTATGATTATTGCAATTAATTCTGTGTCTATTGATATTAGCCTATCTAGCCACATATATCCTCCATTCACGGAAGATAGGAGCAACTTAACACATGCATTTACTTCATTTCTCCACTCAAAGTGTGGGATGTCGAACAGGTTGAGTAGGCCTTCTCACTCCATTCCTCTGGCCCATACTTGGGGTACATGTATGCTCTAGTTTGTTATTGGGTCTACTTTCAACTCTAAATAACAGTGGGGAGCTAGTTCGGGGAAATTCTTCGTGTCTGTAATGTCATGGTATGCATATCTAAGTTGTGGCACCTTCCCCAACATATCTTCATTGAGGATGACCCCTTCTGGTATGTTGGGTGTCACCAATGTGCGGTTAACACTCTTTGTCACTATCACCGATGGGGCGTCATATTTTCTTGGATGAATGTAATCATGGGAGAACCTTAGCTTTGAGAATGATTCTTATCCCAAATTTTCCTCAACCTCCAATACCTTTTGTTCTACTGGTGATTCTTTTGTGCGAGCTATTTTTGGTATGAGAATTGGTTCTTTCGGTGGTTCCATTGTTGTAAAACCATGTAATCCTTAACAAATACTTCAGATTTGTTTCTCCTTCATGAATATGCTCCTTTTCTCGGTTCGCTCTCACTTGCATGCAACTTGTAATAAAAATAACTAAGGCTTGACGATCCTCAATTGCTTTTGTGCCACCTTGTCAGTTGGTCATGTCTCTTTGTGACTTAAATAACTTGTGCAATCCACCTACTGGGTTGATGAATGGTTAAATAAATGTGGATTTATTACAAAATCCGTCATCGGATCGTACTTCCAACATGTCATGATTTCCAATGGCTTTTACCATTTAATATTATACGATGTCTTTATGACCTGTCATTACCACTTTGTAGTCATCATTTCCTTTCTTTAATGCCTTTAATAGTCTTTCCAGTACTATACTGCACAATTGTTCATGCTTCTGCATTTGTTTGCTTCACGGTCTTTTACTTTTGTGTATTATTTTCATAATCGACACAGTTTCATTCCAATAGCGCGGAAATCATTCCTTCTTCGCAATTTCTTATGCCTTTGTACTCAATAATTTTTTTTTTCTATATCTACTTTTTATTTGTTTTTCTACCTTTTATAAAAATTTTTGTGTTTTACCTTCCTACTATAGTACATTTATTATGACACATATGTTTTGGTGTAGCCCAGATTACTGCGCAGATGGCCGACTGTCTCTATAGAGCTTCAACTGCCTTCCATTCACCACTCCTCCAAGGAATTCTCCATTCAAGGTTTCCAACTATGCAACACATGCCTCTGTCACATGATGAATCACATAGGGTCCTAAATAATACATTCAAAACTTCCCTAGATGCTACATAAACTTATTTTTGTAGAGTAATACTAAGTCTCCCACTTGGAATTTTTTATGTTTAATGTGTCTATCATGCCATGCCTTGTCACTTTCCTTTTGCACTTGTTGATAGAAACCTGTGACAAACCGATTTTCCTCCAACTATACCAACTGTGACAATATCTCTTCCATTGTGCTTGATTATGAAAGATCAATAATTGTTGCAACATGCAGGATAGGTAGAATAAACTCCATTGTCATCATTGCTTATTTCCCATACAACAACCTGAAAGGTGTCTTCCCTGTCAACATTTTACTTGTAGTCTTGTAGGCCCATAAAATTGTAGGAACTCTTAAGTCCCAATCATCTCTCCCTACGTTGTATATCCTTTTCAAAACATTTTCCAAGATTTTGTTGAAAGCTTCCACTATCCCACTAGCTTGAGGATGATATAGGGTACTCTTCTGGTGATGAATTTGAAACTCCTTAGTCAATGCTGCAATTGTTTTATTTAGGAAGTGTGTTCCTTGATCACTGGGAAATATGCATAGAGATCCAAATCATCTGACTACATTCTCAAATAGAAACCACACAGTAGTCTCTGTGGTGCAGTCTATAACTGGCGTTGCTTCTTCCCATCTTGTCAAATACTCCATTGTCGTGATTATGTACCTTTCCCCTGATCTTCTTTCTTGTGGATTGATTGGCCCTACAAAGTCTATGGCCCATTTATCAAATGCTTGCAACATAACCTATGGATTTAAAGGAATTTCACCCCTCTTAGATGGCTTTCCGACCTGTTAGTCCTTAATTTTTCTCATGACTGTTGTCCTTATTCCTTTCCTTGTCATATCTTTTTCTAGCTCATCTTTTTCTTTTCAAAACCCTTTATTTATATCTCATAGCCTGGTTTTTGGTTTTCTTGAGAATTTTTAAAATGCATTGGTAGAAAAGGTTTAACATCCATCTGGCTACTCTGGTCATCATAAATCTCTGCCCTGTGATGATGTCCCAAAGTGGGGACATTACATTGTGCCACCTTGTTAGCTATTCATGTCTCTTCGCACCTTAAATAACTTGTGCAATTTTCCTACTGGGTTAATGAATAGTTAAATAAATGTGGATTTATTACAAAATCCGTCATTGGATCGTACTGCCAACATGTTGTGATTTCCGACATATTTTACCATTTAATATTATACGACGTATTTATGACCTGTCATTACCACTTTGTAGTCGTCATTTCCTTGCTTTAATGCCTTTAATAGTCTTTCCAATACTATACTGCACAACTGTTCCTGCTTCCACATTTGTTTTCTTCGCGGTCTTTTGCTTTTGTGTATTATTTTCATAATCGACACTGTTTCATTCCAATAGCACAGAAATCATTCTTTCTTCGCAATTTCTTATGCCTTTGTACTCAATATTTTTTTTTCCTATATCTACTTTTTATTTATTTTTCTACCTTTTCTACTTTTTATAATTTTTTTTGTGTTTTACCTTCCTACTATAGTACATTTACTAAGACACATATGTTCTGGTGTAACCGAGATTACTGCACAGATGGTCGACCGTCTCTATAGAGCTTCAATTGCCTTCCATTCACCACTCCTCCAAGGACTTCTCCATTCAAGGTTTCCAACTATGCAACACATGCCTCCGTCACATGATGAATCACATAGGGTCCTAAATAATACATTCAAAACTTCCTTGGATGCTACATAAACTTATTATTGTAGAGTAATACTAAGTCTCCCACTTGGAATTTTTTATGTTTAATGTGTCCATCATGGCATGCCTTCTCACTTTCCTTCTACACTTGTTGATGGAAACCTGTGACAAAACGGTTTTCCTCCAACTGTACCAACTGTGACAATATCTCTTCCATTGCGCTTGATTATGAAAGCTCAATAATTGTTGCAACGTGCAGGATAGGTATAATAAAATCCATTGTCATCATTGCTTCTTTCCCATAGAACAACCTGAAAGGTGTCTTCCCTGTCAACATTTTACTTGTAGTCTTGTAGTCCCATAAAACTGTAGGAACTCTTAAGTCCCAATCATCTCTCCCTACGTTGTATATCATTTTAAAAACATTTTCCAAGATTTTATTGAAATCTTCCACTATCCCACTGGATTGAGGATGATATAGGGTACTCTTCTGGTGATGAATTTGAAACTCCTTAGTCATTGTTGCAATTGTTTTATTCAGGAAGTGTGTTCCTTGATCACTGGGAAATATGCATAGAAATCCAAATCATGTGACTACATTCTCAAATAGAAATCGCACGATAGTCTCTGTGGTGTAGTCTATAATTGGTGTTGCTTCTTCCCATCTTGTCAAATACTCCATTGCCGTGATTATGTACCTTTCCCCTGATCTTCTTGCTTGTGGATTGATTGGCCCCACAAAGTCTATGGCCCATTTATCAAATGCTTGCAACATAACCTGTGGATTTAAAGGAATTTCAGCCCTCTTAGATGGATTTCCCACCTGTTAGTCCTTAATTTTTCTCATGATTGTTGCCCTTATTCCTTTCCTTGTCATATCTTTTTCTAGCTCATCTTTTTCTTTTCAAAACCCTTTATTTATATCTCATAGCTTGGTTTTTGGTTTTCTTGAGAATTTTTAAAATGCATTGGTAGAAAAGGTTGATTTAGACTTTAAGGATGTTTTTTTCATCATTATTAGTGCTATTTTCTATTCTAAATTTGAAAAATTTGAAAAAAGGAAAAATATGCTACAAGAATAACATTATTCTTGTAGCACATGAAATTGTGATTATTTCAAATGTGTCACAATCTCGAAATATCGTGTCAATTGATTCCTGAGATCATGAAAAATACCTAGCATTGTTATGATTATGATAAAATCATGATATGGTTTCATGGTGATGATTCTAAGAACATGGGTTTGTACCTTTCAAGTTTTGTATCCAATCAAAGGTTTCAGGCCACGAACTAAACTGAGAAAGTTATGACTCCTTTTGTATAGTGGATTAATTGTGTTTTGCAAGTAAAAGGAATCTCCCATATCTTTAAACTCTTCAAGAGTCCTCAGAAAAGTGTAAGCCAAAACCCTAGTTTCTAGAGGTTTAGAGATATAAAATTAGCACATGGCTCCCAAGAAAGGTGGACAAATCAGTGGATAAGAACCAAAAGGGGTAGAATTGCTCGAGACCTTTCCTCAAACATTGCAGAAGTTAAAATATGGAGGGTGGTTTGATTTTTGTTGTACACTCCAGGGTTACCATGAATAAATCTCGATGATTTTTATGCAAAATTTTGATGGATTCGAGACAATGGTGGGAAAAGTTCTTATACACATGACAAAGAATTCAATTGGGAATGCATGTAGATTGTCTGTATATTGAGAAATATGGTGGAAAAAGGAGATGTTTCCTATTGATATTGTGAACTAGTTTTTTCTTCCAGAACATCAAAACCCTAACTGGAGTCAGGGTATTCCACAAAAATGGTTGAAAGAGAGAATTGATTTTTGTAATATTTTTCAGAAATCGGGGCCTATCCAAAATGTTAGCAAAGATTTCATTATTTTGCTATAGGGAGTTTAGAATGTCAAAATAAATTTGATTTAATCATATCTTTCCAACCATGTATCCATTCTCTGCGAAATTTGGAGGAGACATGCATTAGAGTAATATAAACAAACCCAATGAATTCCAGGTCAAAATAATTCATATTTTTCAAGAAATGGGAAATCATCACCTACTTCCATTTTATGATTTTCTCGAAAACTGTGAACTGAGTTTGTCCCAAATTTGGTATGCCAAATCATCATGATTATATTAATATGCTGACCAAAAATCAACTCGATCCATTTTGTCATTTGGGAGAAAAATGGAAAATATTCGCTGAAGGAAAACATAGTATTACCAGCGTGTCTAAACCTATGAAAAATAAGACTTTTGAAAAGTTATATTCAAAGGAATGAAAGTATAGAATGAGGCCCAGAAAACCTGAAATATTCATTGATCTCAACATACCTTCACTTGAGGAAGACTATGGTAAATTCAGAGTGGAAATAGGGGATACATGAACAAAACAAAAGATAAAAAATCTGCAGTCAGTCATCAAGGAATTGAAGCATGAAAAACAAGCACTAGAGTTTCAACAGTTCAATCAAGTAGGGGGAAATAAACAAGAGTTAAAATCAACATTTATATCTCAATAATATTCTTAAAAAGGCTAATGGCCTTCCCCACATCTCAACAACTTTACAATGTGAATTTTTGCACAGATGCGTAGTTCTTAGTGGAGATAGAGGCGCACAGAGAGCATGCGCGTAGACCGAAAATAATTAATAAGTGTACGTGCGCAGAACAAAACTGTGACTTGAGCGCATGTGCGCACGATGCACATCTGTGGGCCTAAAAATCCATGCACAGTTGACACACGACCGTGAATGAAAATTCCGGATGGAATTCTCCCAATTCAACTTGGAATTGGATGATTGGTAGGTTGGCTTAGGCCGGTTAGTGCACCTGCAAGTTAAATAAACCAAAAGAAGAGCTATAAAAACCCAAATGGGGTAGGAAATTTATACCTTTCCCTAGTGGAGTCGCCAATCTGTTGTGCCTCTTTTGTCACCTTAGTGAGAAAAATAGAGGTGCTTGCAAGCTCAGTTGGGTTT
>CBVK0100964576.1:0-10253 GCA_900067695.1 Picea abies | reverse complement strand
TATCTCCTAGTCTCATATATATACCAAGGAGACATTTTCATTTGGAATCATCTTGGAATTGTGAATTCATATGATGTATAAGAAGGTTTCCCCCTAAAAGAGGCTTATTATCTAAATTTATCCCTTTGTTAAGGTGTTGGGTAATGATACTGAGGTTTTTATGTTATTTTGATATTTGGTTCTTAACAAGTTTTGGAGCTAGCTTAGGTTAGTTGTATTGTTGTCTTGAGGATTCTGAGCTTAGTTGGGTGTATATTTGTTATGGAGAAATACCCTTTACAAAGAGATGAGAAATCCCCCGTATCTTCTCTTGATCTAAGAAAGACTGTAGGATATATAGTGATACAATTTTCCTCTAGATCTAATACCAATTTATGAAACAAGAAAAGAGTAAAGATGGTGCATACCTTGTTCCCAATGGTTGTCCCTGTGTAATCCTAGTTTATGCAACTCTATAAATCTAGTTCCAACTCTTGGCACCTGCTTCTTGCACACAAAAGAAAAAAAATGCCTCTATCAAATCCCTTCAAGCAATAGGAACGTCAAATAATTATTATATCTAACCTAATCTACTCAAGAAAGGCTAGATCTACCATTGGAAAGTGTACATGATTGAATACAAACAATCAATAGAGGGGGAAACTATACATATTTATGTTAATAAGTGGAGAAAACATACATTAATCAAGCCTTTTTACCTTGAGTCATGATTGAAGGTCTCACCTAGCTCCTTGCTCCAACTCTTCATTAGCCCTCACACAAGAAAGGCCAACTTTGATATGAATATTGGTTGTAGAAGAGCCTCTCTGAAAATATGTAGCATAAGTTTACTCTCCAAATCTTCCTCCCTTCCTCCCTTGGAATGCCTTCTTTATATAGATTTATGGAGGAGACTAGGGGATGTATCTATACCTCTAGAACTTAGTGAACTATGAGTCTAATACAAGTTCCCAAGATCGTATTATGAGATAGATAACTCACCAGACATTGATCTCCTCGAAACAGATCAAATCTAGAAGGTCCTAGGGGTGGTCACACCCTATTAGTTATCCAAGGAGAAACCAAAAAGTTGTAGGCACATCCTACCAGTAGTGTAGGGAGTGATCGATCGCACCTTTGTAGGAATGCAAGGAGCAACTACCCTAAAAAGCTCAGAAATACAAAGTAGAAAAGGTATGTAACCCTAAAAAGCTCAGAAATACAAAGTAGAAAAGGTATGTCTCAGCATGACAACACTAGTAGCTCCTCAATGTGTATCTAGGGTGGAAAATAGAGATATAAAATTGTTGTGGCTTCTAGGTTTGACAATTGTTTGAAGGGATGTTGGGAAAGGATTTATTGGCAAGTTTGGTAGTGTTGTATATGATGCATTTTACATAATGGCTTGATGATGTAACTCATATGTTGTGATCCAATTATGCTACTTATAATCATATCCTTATGTTATGTAGATATTGGTATAATGTTAAGAGATGTTGAGATTGGAATTAATAATTCATAACTTAGTGTGAAGTGAGAAATGTTTGAATACAAAGTATTTACATCAATGTCTAAATTATATTATATGATAAACTAACAATGGGTGCCATGATTATTATATATGTTTTGCTTATTGATAAATATCATCTTTTATGAGATCATCTGGTTGGTTAATTTTTAAACAAAATGGGCATGCTAGAAATAAAAAAGAATGCAACTATTAGATATTAAATATAAAGAGATAATATAATTCATTGATTATTGGTGGTTAATCTTGTGAATCGTGTTTCCCTCATGGGTAAACATTAGATTCTTTGCAAACAAAAGGATGTTATTTAGGTAAAGTATATTATGGAAATGAGTTAAGAAAGTATTGAAATTGGTTAAGTGAAACTCATGAATGGATATGGATTGAATTTGGAGTGGCATTACTTGTATGTAATCATTCTTGTATATAAATTAAAAAAAAAATGGTCACATTTTTTGTTTGCATTTGTTGAGTAAAGTTGAGGGTGTTATAAAAGATCGAAAGTTAGGAAGTCAGATCAAGATTTGATGCCAATATGAGTGTGTACATACAGTATATCTTCAATAAAGGAAGAGGATTTACAATGAGGAGAGGACCAATATATATAGACAAAGGAACAATCTTAAGATGTGATGGGTCCTTTTAATCACCTCCCTAATTTCTCAAGAAGAAACTTAGAAAGACTATGTATTTAATTATCAATATGGGGCTTGTATGGAACTTGCAAACTGTTGTGCATTGTATATGCAAGAAAAACTAGTTTTTCTATGTGTTGTAGTCATAGTTTCAATCATTACCTTTGCAGGGAGCGTATGGACAGTTCACAAACTTGGAAAGGTTCTAAAGATACTTGCTAGAAATAAAATTCACACATTTCGAGAAGGAAACAAACACGTTGGAAAATGAAACACAAAAGCTACAAGTATCAAGAGTATGAATCAATTGTCTCTCAAACTGACCTCGAAAATCTAATTCTAGGAACACACACTTGCTTGAAAAGAAACATCCAAGCTACAGGTATCAAGAGTATGAAACAACTATCTGCCAAAGCGACCCCAACAACATAATTCTAGGAACACACACTTGTTGAAAATAAACACACAAGTTGAAGGTATCAGGAATATGAATCAACTATCTATCAAAGTGACCCCAACAATCTAATTCTAGGAACACACACTTGCTGAAAAGAAACACACAAGTTGCAGGTATCAGGAGTATGAATCAACTATCGCCCAAATCACACCTGTTGTGTGTTGAAATAAAATCCATTAACTAATTGCAGGCAATGTAAAGATTAATCTAGATCGTAGGGAAGAAAATAACGTATTCTAATCCTTGCCAAGATGATCACTTCTATTACTCGAACTAACAAATGCAATCATTGCGTTAAGCATATTTATTCAAAACCTACAGGAATGCAAACTAAATCTGAAATGAAATGGGAATGAATAATCACATAGAATCCTACATGAATAATCAACCACATAATTTAAATAACAATTAACAATTAAACATGTGAGGATTGCAATAAATCTAATGAAAAAATAAATCAAATAAATAAATCAGTCTACCTTAAATCTACAAAATAAATTAAATCACACGCTATGGAGACTATAATTCTATAATTAAAACAAAATATCAATATAGATTATTCCATTATCATCTGAACATTGCTCTAAGAGTCCCCCCCTGAATACTAGAGAGCGTGCTCTCTTTTATACATAACTTTAATGGAAACTAGAAATAACGGCTATCTAAATAAACCCACTTATGGATTTAATAAATCCATAGTGGTTACAATAATTTTCTAAATAATGAATGGTTTTCATGATCCTTGCTAACAATTATCAATTAATAAATAACTTCCAAGATCTTTTTCCCAAGAATTCCAAGATTCTTGGTTAACCACTCAAACTGGTATTTTGTCTTGGAATCACAAAATTATCTCCATATCTTTAATTTTCTTGGATTAACGTTATTGTTTCATGGATCCATAATTGTCACGTATAGTAGCAACAAAATGACTCATGGTTCCAATGGCTCAAATTTATGATTGCAGCATCATTCTTTGGACGAGTTGTAGTGCATAATAGTTTTGTGGCAAGTTGCAACAACTATTGTAAGGAGTTGCAACAAGTGCATGGGAGTTGCAGCAATTGTGTTGTGGAACTTCAGAATTGCAACAATTGTTGCAACACTTCAGAGTTGCAGCAGTTGTGTTGCAACAATTCAAAGTTGCAGCAGTTGTCGAGCCAGAGTTGCAGCAGATGTATTGCAACACTCCATAGTTGCAGCAGCTATCGAGCCAAAGTTGCAGCACTCCAAAGTTGAAACAACTAGCAGTAGAGAGTTGCAGTAAAATACATCCCATGGTGATATCACAATCTGCACAACAACCTATCTGGCACATTGTCTTTGCAAATTAACTCAAAGATAAATGAAAATATGATATTTTTCTAATGTTTAATCATAAATTCATGTAAAGTACTAAATAAATGTAATAGAAACATGTTAAGTCTAAATCTCTCATAATCATGGATTGATACAAGGTCTAGGTAAGCAGAAAGGGGTTAAAAGTATGGAAAAGATAGTATAAAAGGATGATATTTTTGGAGCTCGTCAACATGTAAGTGAACATTAGGTTAGTCATTGGAGAGAGAAATTTGTATGGAAAATTTGTACCACGGATTTGCCATCTTACATTGAAGGGATTGTCTCTAAAACTCACTCTCTATTATATGAGCTGCAACATACAATTTTGGTATGGTCTAAGCAATCTGCAATTCACTTGATGCAAAAATATTAGGAAGGGTTAAGGAATATTTGACCCTGAGTAGACCTCCGATTAAACTACCCAAAATGAAGCATCAAAAGAAATTGTGGGCTAAATTAGCAGCTCCAAACCCCAAATAAGTCCCACACTATAAATGAGTGCCCCAAAATGTCTAACATAACTAAATTGGTGACTAAAGTTCAAAAGAGGGAGGAAGGTAGTAAGGGACTCTACCTAAGAACTAGATATCCCTAAGAGGCTACACATCTAAACTGAGGCAATGGGACTCAAGGAAGGTGGTTGTTGGTGCGCAGTCTATAATACCCTAGGTTGAAGTTATTCAACAAAAAAAAACCCTTTAGATACCGGCTCTTTTGGAATCACATGCATGCAAGTGAAGTCTCACCCGAGGCATCTATTGGGGCTGCAAGAACCAAATTTTTGTAGGGATAAGGGGATGTGAGGTTATCAAAATAAATATTAATACGTATTCACCATGTGCGCATTATCCTCATTTAACATCCTTTTATCATTAAACAAACCCTATGCACAGCTTCCATTAATTAACAGTTCATTACTTTTACCATAACAGTTTTGTGACATTAACCCATCCAAGATTCATTCAGTTCCCTAAATCCCAGTATGCATAAATAGTAGAACATAGATCGTGACGTAACCAACCCACGGAATCATTGATTATTATTGTGCATCAATCATATGTTAAATAGATCTATACTAATCATGCATAAACATAACATCCATGAATAATCACATCAACAAACACATTAGACACAAGATTTTAATGTGTTTCACCTAATCCTTGGGCTATGTCCACAACGAATGGCTTCTTATATTAGTCTTCGTGCAATAATCACCTCAGGCCTACGCACTGCACTTACAAAATACACAACATATTGTAATCCCCAAACCTGCCTAGTCGCTCTACAGTGTGATCCTATCTGTGCAATTTCTCAGGTATGCTCGTATCCCCAGAAGATCTTTCCCAAAACCTTGAGCATGAACTCTCTTCATCACTCATGAGAAACCTAATCTTCTTTCTCAACAACTTAATCTCTTCCTTTCAACAACCTAATATTCCCCGACCCTTGACATGTTTATACATAGAATTAGGGATAAAAACCCTAATCCCCAAAAACCCTAATGGGTCATAACCATTTTTCCTACTTTTGCGTCGAGCTATTACTTTCCTTTATTCTATGTTGAACTGTTGTTTATCCTTCTTTTGCACTCAAATTCTTCTTTTCCTGATTTTGTACCGAACTACTGCTTTTCCTGCTTTTGCAACGCAAAATGCACCCTTTTTGCGTGCTTTGGTCCTGCCTTTTACTCTTTCCTCTGCTATGGCACAACTCCCAAAACTTAGTTATTCTCATCTGAAATTCCTTTCGAACAGACCCCCAACACTCACATGTGACTCATACCAAGCCACCTAAACCTTTCTCAACTTATATTTGAATTTTTCAAAAATCTCCTTTATTGTGTTAGTCTTCTCCTTGACCTCTATTTCGTTTAAAAAATTGTTTCTACTAATTTTGTAGTGATATGAATTTATCGTTTCTCTTCATCTTGTTCTACTACATGTTTGATCATGTGTTGTGTTTTTGTTATTTCCTCTTCAACTTTTAATGCTTCTTCCTACAGCATCTTTATCTGTTGCATGCGATATTTTTTCTTGGCCCTTAGTTGGTTCATCTTAGCGTATAGTTTCTTACTCTCTTGCATTGTTGTCATCTTCTCAGCTGGTGGAAAACCACTAATGGCTTCCTTAATCTTCTAAGCCTTCCCCTACATAGTTTGAAGCTTATGTTCAATACTTTGTAATTTGGCATCCTCCGACAATTGATTCTAGACTTATGTGATGTCTTTGTACAACTTAGCAAATTATGATTCCAAAGTCTCAATACCTTCCACTATGATGCTTACTATCTTCTCTCTTTGGTCTCTTTCTTCTGGGGGTATTCTTGATGTCATTCATGTTTCTAACTCAGCAATTTTTGTGTGGAATCCCTAGATGGCTTCATTTATCTTAGCTACCTGATCTTCCAATGGAGTATCCACCTCCATTGGTACCTCTAGAATCTCTTTGCAAACCTTGTCAAACTCTTTTTTCACTTGTTCTTCCTTCTACACAATTGTATCCCTTTCTCATTCAAATCTGTTAGAGTAGATGCTCATGCTGGAAATAGTTTTTGTGGCCTTAGCCAGTCCATCAGATTTTATTTTTTTTGTGTGCAGGTTCACTTCTTGCACTATAATGTCCTACAACCCATACAACATTTCTCCCGGTATTTGTGATAAGACTAATTCAAACTGACTTAGTGCACATGATTTATCCTACGTTTCTATTGATGGGAACTCAATCACCCCTGGGGAAAACTTAAGTATTCATTGTTAGAAAAACAGGACCGCGGAGCAATAAAATAAAACAAATGCAGTATCCACCTCCATTGGTACCTCTAGAATCTCTTTGCAAACCTTGTCAAATTCTTACTTCACTTGTTCTTCCCTCTACGCAGTTGCATCCCTTTCTCGTTCAACTCTATTGTAGTCAATCCACGTTCTTGCAATCTTTGTTGTGGCCTTAGCCAATTCATCAAATGTTTCGCTTCACATAGGTTCAATTATTGCACTATGTTATCCCACAACCCCTACAACATTTCTCCCAGTATCTACAATAAGACTAAGTCAAAGTGACTTAGCGCGAGCACTTGATCCTACATTTCTGGTGATGGGAACTCAATCACCCCTAGTTCCAAATTAATTTTTTTTCACTCCCCTGTTATCTGTAATGCATGAGAGATTGTTGATCTTGCTTCTACTAGATTTTTTGTTCTTAGCATTGGTCCTTCAGTTGTTTTTTGCACAGTTGTTGTCCTCGTTGCTTCCATCATTTGGTGTACTGCAGTCATTTCTTCCTGTATTTTTTTTCATACCTTCTTGTTTCTCTATCATTCATTGAAACACATCGTTGGTGATCTCCTTAACTTGATCCCCAAAGTACTGCAGTCATTTCTTCCTGTATTTTTTTTCATACCTTCTTGTTTCTCTATCATTCATTGAAACACATCGTTGGTGATCTCCTTAACTTGATCCCCAAACCTTTCAAAGTCGTCTTCCATTAGTGCCAGTGGAATTGTTTATTTTTCTTCTTTCCATTTCTTCTGATGCGGCATTTATTTTCCCTTCTCTATCTCTATGTCTTTCCTCTTATTTCATGTGTCATTTCCTTGGCTGTGTACTTCCTCAAAATATGGATCAGGTGTTTCCATTTCTTGTTCGTCCAATGGGACCTTTCATTATGTGTCCCAATCCTACATAATTAGTTCTATGTCCTCCTCTATTATTTGGTACTTTCTCTTGACCTGTTCCTCTCTCGAATCTTTCTTTTCTTGTATGTCGATATGATGACGGTCTGTTATGAACCAGGAAATTGGTTTGTAAGTTTCTACGAGTTGCGGAAAAATTCGTGGTGTATATTAGCTACACTGGCGAATCATTTCCTTATACAGATAGAATTCAATATTGTTGTTGAGTTGTCGTCCATTATGTGTCGTGTACCACAAGTTATGATACTTGATGGGCAAGCAAGACTTGCCTCTCATACCCATAAATTGTGCATCCTCTGGTTCTTTCCACATTTTTAATGCGATCAGAAGAAATAACCAGAAATAATAGAATTCATTCCTTTGTCCATTTATTCCACATAGTCTATTAGGAACCGGTTAAGTAAAAATGACACATAGCTCATCGTTACCCCTTCTACACATTTCTTGGTTGCAGCTATCATGCCTGCAGGAACTTGGTCTTTCTTGCACTTTTTCAGCAATTTGCACACCAATGCTTGCATCACAAATCATACCGCTAGGTCACATATACTTGGCACATCAAAGCCATGCACAAATCTAACTGTGTGGAAATTCTCCTTCGTGGCCTCTAACAGAGCCTTCTCATGCTTTATGTCTATTAACAACAATGTCGGATCTTTCCCCTCTGACGGTAATCTCGTGATTTGTTCAATTATATCTGTGTTTATAGAAATCCTCCTATCTAACCACAAGTATACATCATGCACATAGATTAATAACATATATACACATGCATTAATCTCCTGGCTCCTGCCAAAGTGTGGGATATCAAATAGATTCAATAGGCCAGCTCACTCCAATCCTCTGGTACATACCTGTGGCTCAGCTATGGGCAGGTATGTCTTTGCATCGATTTTCATATCCAAGTAATGGTTTGGCACAAGTTTGGGGAACCTCATTGTAACTATGATGTCATGGTCCACATATTTCAACTATGGCACCTTGCTTAGCAAATCCTCATTAATGATTACCCTAGCTGAGATTTCTAGCATCACCAATTTGTACCTAGCCTCCTTCTTTAACTTAACTAGTTTAGCATCATCCTTCCTCAATGGAATGTATTCCCTTGGAAACGTCGGCCCCAACAAGGATGCTCCTAGAGTCTACTTAAATCTTGGTAGTGTTTTTGTTGCTCTAGTTCGTCCTTTCTTCTATTCTAATGGTCATGCGTTTGGCAATGCCATCTTTGCAATACTATTACTTGTGACAACTCCTTCGACTCTGTGGATTTTCTCAGGGATTCTGCAACACTACTCTCAGCTCTCTTTACTCACTACAACTTTAAATAACAATAATGTTGGCCCTTCGAACCTTCAACATCTTTTGTTCCCCTTCGAAAACTATCCATTTACCTTCACGCCTCAATTAAATATATAACCCACTAGTGTTGTGCAATCAATACCTACTTTAATAGTGCATTAATTCCAAATCCTTCACTGGATTTTTTCCTCGATCTGCCAGTCTATCACGATCTTCGTCGGCGCTTTCCATTTATGACTACACGTCTACATGATGTCTCATCCTTACTATTTTTGAACCGTCATTTCCTCTCTTTATTTCCTTTAACTGTCTTCTTGCCTCTTCTTCTGCGTTGTTCTTCGACTTATTCATTTGTTTGTTGCACAGTCTTTTCTTTTGCATGCAATTTTCCTCTGTGCAATCCTTTATCAACACACAACTCACTTCTTCTGCGCACTTATTCATTTTGTATATGTATCTTGCTTCCTCTTCATTCTTATCTGTGAAATTCTCTTATTTATTTCTTTCTTTGAACTATCTTAACTTCTTGGCCCTTGACTAACACTTCAACTTTATGTTTCTTGCCTTCACTTACTTTATTACTTTTTCCATTTTGTTTCTTTTCTTTTTCTTTTTCTTTTTCTTTTTCTTTTTCTTTTTCTTTTTCTTTTTCTTTTTCCGCTTTTTCTTTTCTTTTTCTTTTTCTTACTATAATACACTACTATGGTACATAGGTTCCTGTGTAGGTCATACTAGTGTGCAGATGCTCAATCGTTCCTATAATTTTTTAGTCAACTCCCATTCACCAGTCCCCCCAAGACTTCACCATTCAACATTTCTAGTTGCACAACACATGCTTTTGTCACATACTTGATCACATATGGTCCTAACCAATGCATGCTAAACTTCCCTGGGTGCTACATGAACTTGTTTTCATATAGCAAAACTAAGTCTCTTATTCAGGTGGATATTGGTGGCCACCTGCCTATTCCACTTGGACCTACACCATTGTTTCTTTCAATTTTTCAGTTTCCTTAATTGTAGCACAATTTACTATTTTTGGCAATTTTTCGGGTCCTGAACTTCCAGAGCCAGTTTGAGGCCCTAAACGACATTTTTTGGCATCAAATGGTTCGATGAATATGAGTTCGTTCCAAACTCAAAATTCATTTGTTAGTGGTGTATTCCTCGGATAGATATTTCTAACGATGTATCATATGCGTCAAACAAAGATAGTATGCCAAAGTTACGACCCCGGGAAATTGATGTACCAATTTACCCCGATGGGGCCCATATTCTGGTGTTTTATCTCCTAGGGTTAGGTTTTTGGATGTTTAGGGTTTCCATT
>CBVK0100964575.1:0-10253 GCA_900067695.1 Picea abies | reverse complement strand
TTAAATGTCGTCTATCTACTAAAGGACGAGAGCTATCCTCTCAAGGTCCATTACAATATACAAAGGCGCCTCTTCTTAAATGACTTCATTTAAGATTGCGCAACAGTTTCAAGGTGTTTCAAAATTTGTGCTGGCTTGTCTAGCTGTCCTCCGCTTCCACGCTGGTTCGCTTGATGAGTTGGCGATGCTCCTACATCACAAGTTTTGATTTCTTCTTTTGTGGGGTTCCACGGTCTCAACATCCCCTTCTAATGGTTCATTTCTCTCTTATTTTCTTTGCTTGTTTCCCACTCCTCCTATCTCATCTACTCAATCCTCCTTTGTTCCTTCTAAAGACAACAAAACCATTTGTTGGTTACTAATTACTGGCTCTACTCTATCATTTGAGTTATTGACCCAGGGTTCATGTCTTCCGAGTTTCCAACAAAATCCTCTAAAACTATCGATCCTCCTGGTAAACCAGAAGGCAATGCAGCACATAGAATGCACCACACAGTCTCACTCAAGATATCTTTAATGGGTGGCTGTAAGACTCATGTGTTTACAACCTAGGATTGAGCACAAGATATGGGATCTATATTCTAGACCATTTATTATAACTTGTGATTGCAACCTACTATTATTCACGACTTATTCCCTCAATATTGCAACAATATTTACAAAAGAAATGTAACAACTCATTCATTCATTAAGCATAAAAAATAACTACTGAAAAGACAATAAATATATGCATGCATTCATCCCATTACACAGATGTTACCGTGGTTCACCCCCTCCCGGGCTACGTCCAGAAAGATTTGGCTATTAGCTCTTTTATTATGGTAGTTATGCATATCCAGCGCCGCGCGCTTACAATTCTCCTCAGATGGGTAAGATTTATATGAGGCAAACTAGATCACACCAGGCTCCTCAACCCGCGATCTAATCCTCAGATCTTCATTCTCTCTTTTCCTCTAGCTCAACAACTTACAAAATAGTACATAACAATATTACAATTCGCATGGACCCGTGTGTATCTATGATGTAACAATGGAAAATCGAACTAACAAGAAGGAACCCCCTATGATACCTACGTATATATATTTATATATTTTGGTCTCTTCATCCATTTACAATATATTACCAAAACCCTAACCCTACCGACGTTAGGTCTTCCTCCCATGCGTGCGTGCTGTTCTTCCTTCCAGCCATCACTTTCCTTGTGCATGCCTTCTTGCATGCATGCGTGTTGTGTTTTCCTCCAGCTGTTACTTCAGTTTCTGCATGCTTTCTTTCCCCACGATCATCCTTCTTTCCACTCCAGCTTTTATTCTTTCCACTTGTTCTACTGCCAACAAGCATCCATTCATGAGACAAAATAAGAAATAATTCTTCTCCACATCCAATCATACACACATTTTATAAAAAACACAAACTTGTCTCTGGTCCCAAAGATGACTTCCCAATTAAAGGCAACTCCAAGATGGTTCTTAAAATAAAATAAAATGAGGGTCTTTGCAAAAACCATTGACCTCTTGCTAATAGGTCGATCTTCCTATATATAGCATACTATTAACTAAAAATAACTACTAAAGTGAAACTAAGTAAGACAAAACTTGCCACATGGTGTTTTCTTCTATCAATCTTTCTAAAAGTCATCTCATGATCTCACTTAAGTGGGCGACTCTTCTCATACTCTAACCACTTGATGAAGATATTCTCGCATTTGTTGGCATATGGGAATATATGCTGTTCCATTGGGCCTGAGTGAATCTCTATTATCTCTATTTCTTGTTCCCAATACTTGACTATTCTAGCACTTAACTGTTGCAACATAGCCTGAGCTTTGATTGGGTAGTCCATGAACTATCACACCTGAACTGGCGCCATATCTATCACCTTTTCTATTTCCTCGGCCCATGATGAGTCTTGACTATGTCACACAAGTCAACAAATTTGTCGGGTGTGCCAAACTCAGGGAGGCCTATGTATTTCATTACCCGGTTGATCTTGAACCAACTTCTCTCACACTTGGCCCATTTTTCTTGGATTTTCCGATGAGGTTCCCGAGCCATTTTTTGCCAATACTCGACCAATTTATTTATGCGGTCAAGGATGCTGTCTTTTAACACTTGGATGTTGTGCTCTTCTATATCTCAACCCTGTTGGACCGCAGCGATATAGTTGACCCTTTCCATTTCTTGTTGCTCTTTCTCATACCGCATCTCCATATATTTGCATGTCACAAGTGCCATGAGGGTGTCTTCCTAAAGCTCGACTATCCTTGCAGTGAATAGGTTCCGCTCATCTGTGAATTTACCGTAGGCCTCCTAGAATTCGCTCCTTAGGAACACCATGGCATGTGTGGTGTCCTGATAGTATTTCTCCAAGTGGCACAAATGTTCCAATTCCTTTAGGGCAATGGCCAAATGCTCTTCATCTCTTTTAACTCTATCTAAGGTGGCATCTGTGATTGCCATCCCTGCACTGATAAGTTCGGATGTCTTAGCATGCTCTGTGTTGATAAGATTTTCCTCTGTAGTGATGAGGATGGAGCAATCTAGAGTGATCATCCTCTTATTGGTGGTTCTCTAGACGATATCTTTCCTTTTCCGGTCATAAGCGATGGCATGTATGTTGGCTACTTCATCCACGGGTTTGAATATTTTCTGATCTACCCAGGTGAGTGTATTCCCTAGACACCCGATGGTTTATACTTGTTCAAGAATGGGTTCTTGAACTTCGTCCCTGTGTTCTGAAGGCCCGACTTCTGTTTGTCGCTCATTAGGGAGTTGAGTATCAATTGAAGTTCAAGCATCGGGGGTAGGCTTAGTACTTACTTGATCATCGACCGTTGAGATGTCGATTTCCTACAGTGTAGCTTTTTCCTTTTGTTCGCCTGACCCTGGTCTATCCTTCAGACTGTCTGCATGGGTCTCCGATGCATTGGGCGGCTCAGTGTATAAGACACTCTTGATTTCCTATTCATTCTCTGGAAACCCTTGAATTTGAGCATTGGGAGCTGGGGAAGATGTCTTCTGTGGCTCCTTTTCCTCTTCAATCTATATGGGGGTCACCAGGGATACCTCGGTGCTCTTTTCGTCATCATAGATGTTTATCAATTCACTTAGGGGGTTTGGTGCACTTACTCTCCCCGATTATCCGACTGTCTTTGGCTGAGTAGAAACACCTATTGGAAATCTAGTCAGTGGCGTTGTGAATTCAGGGTCATCTAACCCAGTAATTTCATCAATGTCTATTAATTTAGGGCCGCTTGGGCCCATATGGCTTCCATTTGGGTTATCGGCAGCGGACCCTTTCATTCCCATGAGATACGGTTCGTCTTCCAGTTGATCGAATTATCGGCAGGGGACCTTGTCATTCGTGTGAGATACGGTTCGTCTACACATGTTCTATCATGAGAAACACTCTCTCTCGTGAGTCATGAGTCATAGGGAAACCTGTGTCTTGCATCGGGGCTATTAGGGGGGGCTTCTTCTGCTTCTTCCGTTATCATTTCTTCCCTAGACCTCAGTTCCCCTTGAGCCGATTCTCTAAGATTGTCGTTTGTTCATGCAGGATCATGGCTCCAAACCTGGTCATTTCAGGGTCAACCATCCTTATCACCACCTTGTCCCAGTCTTGGGAATTTTCTATAAAGACTTCATCTTCAAATTTTTATGGGCGTATGGCCAGTAGGATGACACTTGCGAGGCGTGTTTTAAGACTAGACCCTTTGGGTCATGTTTGCAGAATCGACCAGTCTGGAATTTGAATTCTAATTGGCTCAACTCTTCCTGTTTGGCTTGAGCGATGTCGTTCACCATGTAGAAGCCTACATGGAAACCATAATGTATGAACACCCTTTTCTTATCCTTGACCAAAGTGGCGTTTTAGCCTTGCAGGATGGTCTAGTAGCATATCTCCCCCACTACAAGCTAGTCAAGGACATGCAAAGGTATAATATGCGGTGCTCCAGTGGCCCCAAAAACCTTGATGTAGGTTTCACACTCATCCAAATACCAGTGGCCAAACTTTGATATGATATTTTTGGATGCAACCGATAGTCTTGAGCATTCTTTCTTGAAAAGAATAAAATAGATGTGTGCGATGAATTCATTGCAAATGAGGGAGTAGGATTTTTTGTACCTGTTCTCCCATATAATGTTGAAATATACGTGGACCGAGAGTTTTGTGATGTGCCAACTTAGGTTCATGACGACAAAGACGTTTCTGGCACACATAACATCCAATAAGTATGAAGTCATGTAGAAGGATAGTGTCTCTCCTTATTTTTTTGTCTTAGCTTGTTGTATATAGATGATTAGTTATTTGGAAATGATGGCCCCCCAGTTGAAAACGCTCCCTAAAATGGCCACTATGTAAGCTAGAGGCATCCATGCCTCCGAAAATCTGGAGCAGTCCTTTTCCCCATACAATCAAAAAATTAGAGCCATCAGGTAGATGTACAACTCCCTTAAGTTGGCCTTATGGTACCATCCATAGGTCTGGTTGGTGTATTTTTTTTCTTCTCTCAACCATGATGCCATCACCCAACTGGTGTGGTGGCGCTCTTAGAATTTTACGACAAAATCAATGTTCAGTCACTCCTCTAGATCTCTAAGCTTGTAATACTTCTGGACCTCCACTGGAAGGAAAACCCTGACATACTCACCATTGTCATCAATAATCAAACACTTTTGTGTTTTTGTGTGGTCAATGAGCCACTTCAGCAGTTCTATGCAGGGGAACACTAGAGTTCTTCTTGTTACCATGTGCAGGTATGATTTTTGGATATTTGGAAAAACTTCATCGTCGAAAGATCTCACATCTGGGTCACTGTGCGAGACATATTTAGGGAATTATTCCCAATTGATCTTCCTGAAGAGATCCCCCCAATGTGGGAGTACCATCTTGGTCCTTGTGTTTGCCTCTGTCTCCAAAAGTCCGCGATTGAATGAAAACTTTCTTTCTGGATGTCTTAATGACTAGTTTCGACCTCAAAGTGTATTCCAACTTCTTTTCTACCCCTAGAGAGGAACCTTCTCCTACCTCTATTTCTTTTAGCTTCAGTGCCCTCGGTGATCGCCTAGTGGTCGGATTTCTTGGAGGCATTGTTCCTACAATCTAAATTGTCCTTTAGAGACTGCATATAAAGAAACATTGGATAAAATATATATATGAAGTGTAAGCATAAAATCCACAGACTAGTACATGCTTGTAAATCTTGCTAGACCTGGTTATTTGATACTCACAGGATCTTTGCATCTTTTGGATTGCATGTTTCGCTTCTCCAGATGCTCTGAAACTCCTTTTCATGCATAATGGTTTTGTTTACAATTTATCAAAAGAATTTAAATCAAGGAATAACTTACCTCTTCATATCAACAATTTAATCCGGGGGATGAGTGGAATTCAAACAAATCTGTCGCCGAATCTCTGCAACTTAAATTCATCGTGGGTTGATAGCAGAGGCACGGAGGGTGATGTTTTCTAATGGTAATTTCAAACGATTTTATTGATTCGCACATGAAGTAGCAACTAATGCGATATTTGGAATTAACTAGTCCCTTAAATGTTTCGAATCCAAATGTATCTAGCACTAAAATGTCCCATCGTTTCTCTTTCTTAGTGGGTGAATCGGGGATTGACAATGTGTTATGGACGTTTTCGTTGACATCCTTCTATGAAAAACCTTTGACACCGATCAATTTCATCGTATGGTGCTAACGTGACAAAATTGGCTCAAAGGTGTGACCTTGATTTAGGGGACCAAGAATGACTCAGGGTAGAGCTGGGTCATACATTCCTCCAATCTGGAAAAGACACGTGGCATGGAATATAGGTGACTTAACTCATGAGTATTAGTCAGAGTTGGGACTTTCTTCAAGTTGTGCTTTCTAAACTAAAACTCGGATCACCAATGTCGAAAAGGTATCGGGGGTCGGCAATCAGGGATAAACCTATTGCGTGTTTTTATTTGGATTAGCTTCTTCAAAAAATATTGATGCCGAAAAGCTTCGGGAATTAGTGATCGGGGAAAAATATTTAGTATGGTCGAATTGTTCATCGTGATTCGATCTTCTTCAATTCCGACAAGCGCATCAAGTATCGACGATATCGTTTCTTTCTTTTTTAACATTTACTCCCTTCACCTTTTACCGAGGCTGAAGGGGATCGTCTATCAACGATGTCCATATGTGATAATTTTCATGAAACATAAATTCCTTTCACTGATACCAGTGAATATCGATGCTTGACAACTGAGGTTTTCCGAGTGATTCCTTTTCACCTCTTAATTTCTTTCGATGTTGAATCTTGAGCACGTCGGGTGAAGTGTTTTTCCTGTTGGTTCCTTATTTAAGTGGTAAGCCTTTTTAATTCATGGGTTTTTAAACCTGAATAGATAAATGAGGGTTAAGAGAACAAATACAGACAAAAAATTTCTCAAAGAAAAATCAAATTCAGACAAAAAATTTCTCAAATCAAATTCAGACAAAAAATTTCTCAAAGAAAAATCAAATTCAGACAATACAAAGATTAAGTGGTACCCAAAAAGTAATAAAAATGACATAGGATTTTTAGGGTGTGTTGTGTAACACCTTGGGTTTTGGACCCCCGTTTTAAATAATGTATTGTTACAATGTTGAGAGGCCTAAGTGCCAAACAATTATTAAAGGGAAAGTTTTCCCAAGACATATAATGTTTTTTATCATTATTATTAATAACTACATCACTAGTTGCTAGACAAACAAGGACTAAAGTTATAGGGGGCTATGATTCCACAAGAGAGGGGTCTTGAGGGGATAAATAGTTATAGGGGGCTATGATTCCACAAGAGAGGGGTCTTGAGGGGATAAATGTTTATTTCCTATTTTTAATTACCCTTTTTGTCTAAGAGAGGGGATCAATTATGTGAGCTTCTTTGGGAAGACCAGGAGGTTCTTGATCCCCCATGAAAAATACTTAAACCCATCCCTGGTCTGATTGTGGGGTTGGCCATTGGATTGGTCGCTCCTTCACTTCTGCATTCATACGATTATTTCCCTCACGCACTTTCATTCACCCACTTACCCATTAATTGATCCATCCTCACCTATGTCTTGTCTTGGTAAATGGAAATGGACTATGGAAGATTAGCCATGGGATAGTTTGTTATAGTGGTCACTAGTGCAATCCATCCATGACTTGAGGCTTGCATGTCTAAGATGCATTGGCCTACACCCTGTTTTTCTCACAGTTGCAATTCCTGAGAGTTATAGCATTGACATTTTGGACCAAATGTGATGGAGCCTTGGAAGGAGAAGGACTGACTGAGGGATTGCATGGTAGAGAAGGGTGGAGGTCCATTCTCTTGGGTGGTATAGGCTAGGTAGAAGAGAGATGGGTACTTGGATTGTTGTGGGTGATGGGAAACCTATGAGAGCTTGAGAGTTCACTGGTTTGGGAACCCAAGTAACACTTTGGAATCATTACAAAGATAAGTGATCTTTGTTGTGATATTATTATCTATGTATGAATGTATTTCGCTATGTATTTTAATTATCATTTAACTAAATCTTAGATTATGCATGCTTGTTGGATATTGTTGTGCATGTCGTTAAATATTTTATCTTATGCATCCTTATTAAATAAATAAGGTACCAGTAAGAGTATGAAGTCCACGGGTGGGCTTGAAGGTAGCACACCCCGACCTGTGGGTGGATGGGGATGCTACAGAATGGCATCAGAGCTTCTGGTTGAAACAATGGGCTGGTATGGGCCAAGTTTGTTGGTCAGAGTCTCATTGTAGAGAACTAACTCTAACTGTGGATTTGAAAATATTAGGAGGAAAGGTGTTGTAGAATCTACACAGGAGTTAGATCATCAGAGACCTGTTGTAAGGGGTTCGAAGGATCATGACCGCCCCCTTCGAATTTAGGAGCGATCACCACTATAGGATCAAGAGAGATCTAGGATCATTGGATCAAAAGATAAGTGAATAGGGGTCGTTCGATGAAAAGGAAACAAGGGTTAAGGTCAAAACCGTCAGATCCCATTGGAGAGAGAGATCAATGGATAGTAGGCATTGTGGGGAACCAAGTTGCACGGGAGATAATTCCTCAAGGTGGTCTAGCAATCCAAACCATAGTTTCACTGAGGGGTTATGTGTCAGCGTTAGGAGAATTGTGGGGTGAATAAAGGGTTACTCCAAACCACCAATGCGTGCCCCCGAAAATTGAAAGGCATGCAGTAATGTGACATGTTAATACTCGAGAAACAAACCTCCGAAGAGAAGAAGTAATCGGAGATCATTGATCTGTAGGAGGACACCCATCAAACGATCGTGTGCTCTGGGTGAAAGTACTCCAGGAAAAGGTGAGTGAGGAGAAGTTGAGAATTGAGATTTCCAGACCCTCGAGATCCAAAGTGAATCACAGCCATCCAATCCAGGAGGACACGTGGTAGAAATCTACACACTTCGAGGGAAAGTGAAGGTAGAGAGTTGATTTCTCCGAAGTCCGAAGACCCAAAGAAATCGTAGCCATCGATCTGTAGGGGACATGTGTTAGTAGATCGTGAGCCTTGGATAAAATAATTTTTGGAAAGGGGTTGAGATTCCCAAAGTCCCAAGAGCCCAAAGAGCTAAAGTGGTGAGGCACGATGACATCACCAGGAGGTGATGTGGACCCTGAAATTCCCAAAGTGATGTGGCCTATGAACGTCACCGCGGATGACATGGACACATGGGATGTGTGTCACATGTTAGTAAGTATTGAGCATGAAAATGATTGAAATGTCAGTAAGGATGTGACATGTGTCACCTACCTGATTGGGCCACATGTTCAATTATAGTATTTCTCTACGTGGCGACAGATCATGGACTCTGGAGAAATTACTTCGAGAGTTTTTTAGTTGAGAGTTGAAACTCCCGAAGCCCAGAGAGCTGGAGACTCAAAGTAAATGTTGATCTTCGAATCGTCTGAGATAGAACTGAACCGTTAGATCAGGAGAATAGGTGGCGTGAAGCTATGGATTCCGAGTAAGGACCCGAAGTAAACGTCGATCATCATATATTCAGAAGTAATTCTCCATTGTTTGATTCAAGAGGATGCATGGCAGAATCCTATGTATTTTGAGGGAAGTAAAGTTTGATATTTGAGAATTCTGAAGTCTGAAATTCCGAAATGACCACAACCGTCGATATGGGAGAGGTAAATCTGAATTGTTGGTTCCCAGGAGCTATATCTTGGTCATCTGTTTAGAAGCACTGTCAAGATCATGAGATCAATGGTCACCTTGCATTGTGGGGACAGGAGGTTCTCGGGCTTTATGAAGTCAAGGGCAGGCCACAATCAAGACCATGATTTTGGCAAAAGGACACGTGGTGGCTCAAGGTGAATTGTGGGGCGAAAAGTAGTTTGGTTCCAAACCACCTTTGAACACAGATGCAATCATGCATCTGCGTGAGGTCACCACCTAAGGTCACATCTAAGGAGGGGCCAAAAGAATAGGAGCTAGCACCAACTCTGATATTTTCACAAGGGTGAAGGAGAAGGTCGCGGGGGCCATCAGAATCAAGCCAGAAAGTCGGAAAGGAAAAGGAGAAGATCAAGGTTTCAGAGAGCCAATTCATCTCAGGATTGAAGATACTTTCCCAAGAGGTCAAGCAACCCTTAGGAGATAAGAGGGTATGCATTAAGAAGAAAAAGGAACTGTAACAGCGTTGACAATTTTTTTTATCATATGTGTAATTCTAACAAAATGGTCGCTTGCACATTTTGCAGAATTAAGGGGATTAAGCACATCATCTCAAGATGTGTATTGAGGAAATGGAAGAAGGCAAGGGAGCCTCCATTCATGATAAGGAGGATGAAGGATAGAATACCAGAGTTGGTAATGTAGAGATAGAGTCCAATGGATGAAAAGGAAAAGGAGAGAAGGAAACGTTAATAGAAATGGTAAGAAGCTTGAAGATGGAAGTGCAGAGCTACAAAGCAAACAACAAAAGACTGATGAGAGAGAAAAGTCAGATAAATGCTCGAGTGTTGTAGAGCTTAAATCAGTTGCAGAGACAAACGAATAAGGGATCAAACTCAAGACAAGAGGAAGAAGGAAGGTGCCATGAAAGAAGGGATGATCTTGGAAGAGATGGTTATTCCAGAAGTGCTAGCAGAGCTCATGGATACCACTCACCTCCTTACTTAGAAAGAAATTTTTATGCATCGAAAGATCCTATAAGAAGTCTAGAGGTGTCTCCTGTCAGACACCAAAGAAGGAAACAAGAGGTAGAT
>CBVK0100964574.1:0-10253 GCA_900067695.1 Picea abies | reverse complement strand
CAGCAGCAGCAAGGAGATAACAACTCAACGGAGGATCTACTTCAACCGTCAGAAAAAGGTTGGTTCATTCTTCCCGTGTTTGCCTGAGAAAAGGGGTAGATATTTTGGGGTAGAAGGTTAAAAGTTAAATCTTAAGGGTCATGATCTGCGTATAAGTTTAGAGCCCTAGCTTATTAGTCCGTAGGGTAGAATACCTCACAACAGAATTGGCGACTCCACTGGGGATATTTTTCTCTTAGGGTCTCCTGGTTTGGTGAAAGATCTTTTTGGTAGTTCAAAGAATTAAATTTTTGTTTCTTTGCCATTTTTTGTTTTCTGTTAGTCAAAAGCTAGCAGGGAACCTGGTCATCAATACCATTTTTCCTTGACTGACGCTCGACATTTCTTTTCGGGACACACAGAGGTACCTGCAGCCTGCAGAAGCCCTGCTCGCGGGTGACCCGCGCCCTAACCTTTTACAGCACGCGGATATTCGCGTCTTGTAGTGGTTTCAGTAGCATGTAGTGACCAGGAAGTTTAAGAGGCAGTCCCCTCTTCCCCTGTCAGAATTTTGTCTTCTCAGGGGGCTTTCTGGATCCTGTCTGGCTCTGAATTGGTTTATAGTCTTGTGTTTCAGTCTTTCTTGTTGTGTGTTTCTTCACATTGGCTTTCCTTTTTTGCAATTTTATTTTTTTTGTTAAAGTGATAGCATCTCAGCCTGTCAGAGACTCTGGTTGTCAGTACCAGAAGCCTTTTTCAGGACTAGACTGTCTGTGTACAATTTTTTCTCAGTATTTGGACATACCCGCGGCCTGCTTAGGCTTAGCCCGCGGATACCCGCGCGCTGTAGTGGAACATCACGCAGATACACGCATGTTGTCTTGGTGATAGTCGCGGGTCTGTTAGGTAGCTCTTCAGCTTGGGTGGGGTAGTCATCCCCTCCTGTGGTGATAAGAGCTCCTCTCAGAGGATTAGAGTCTGAGGCTGCACAGTCAGTAGGTTAGGGCTTTTTCCCCTTAGCTTGAGCTTATTATTTGATTTTTTGATAGAAAGGACAAAAGAGCAAAAATATTTATTTTATGGTTTTTAGGCAAGTGTTAGAATTAGAGCTGTCTTGATTGCTTTTCTTGCCTTTTAGTGCTTTGATTCTGTTTGCGATCTGCGCTTTAAGCTAGAGTTTTTTCTTCATTTCTCTTGGCTTTGATCTTGTCAGCATTTTTCCTTGTTGTGTGATTTTACAACGAAATAAAAAACAATCTCTTGTTTCATTGTCTTCTTGGATTGAGGATTATGTTGTTGCGTCAGTAGCTAGGAAAGAAGTCTTTTGCATAAGTTTTTACAGTGCATGTCTAGTATAAGTAGCTCGCAGATCTGAGCGAAAGTTTTCTTCATTTACTGCATAAAATCTTAGTAAATATGAAAAAGAAAAGATGTCTTTTCATTGAAAAGTTGTTGGTTTTGCATTTTAGAAAAAGTTTGTTTTTCAGCATTTCTGTGCATTTTGCTTTGAGTCTGTTTTACACACCATCAGTTTCACTTCTGTACCTTGAGATTTAAAAAAGCCCACTAAAAGCAACGCTTAATAAAATCAAGTAGACTTTTCTGTTTGTAGGGTGCACACATTAGCTCAGGATAGGGCCTTGGAATAGGTTGGAGAGTAAATTCTCCAAGGCCACCCAAACCAAACATTGGAGTCTGTCATTAGGGAGTGTAGAAGTCCGGTTACGGAAATTTATTCAGGACCCCCCTCTAACACAGGGGCTAAACATGAGGTCGCGTAAGGAAAGGCAGCGGAGATAACCCCTCCAAAGCTGGACCGAACGTGGTGGAGAACACATATAGAGGATTTGTTAAGGGATTCCGTCGTTAGCATTTGCCATGGAGCTTCATGGGTCTCGAATCCGTTCAAGGTCCTCAGTCGTCTTCCGGAACACTTGCTCTCGATACCCTTGACAAATTTCGGGCTTGATACCCTGCTCATTGTGGTCTTCGGACTGTCGATTGTACCTGCCTGATAGTTGTTCACGTGTTGGCGAACTAGTTGCCTATCTTTTATAGGAACATACACAGGTGACTACGGGGGTATACCGCGGTACCTAGGACGGACTTCGGACCAACGCTTTGCAGAGTAGACCCAGAGGGTGCTTCCGTATTCGAGTTGCACTTGCACCGGTAAGGTACTCTAGTGTTGGTTGGGGTAACTGTTCTTCCTACTAGTATAGTGCTTGCTTGATTTATCTTCTAGAGGCTTTCTTTTAGTGCGTGTTACTATTTGTTCATGTAGAATACCTTAGCATGTCGTGAATTCTCTCACACAGTGGAGGATTCAGAGCTCTGCCGGTCACGAAGGCTTCTGGGCCTGCCCCCGGTGATACTGGAGCCACCCCCGCCACCTTTGAGGCAGAAGTTAGACCATCTTGGGTCTTTCGAAGAAATCGGGGCTTTCGATCCCGAACAACCCCCCGAGGAATCGACCACCCATCTTGGATTGGTTGAAACCTCAGACACTGATTTTGGGCCGGACGTTATTATTTCAGTCGAATCTTACGAATGCCTATTATCGCCTAACCCAATTATGGAACAAATCATTTCGACTGGGACTTCTTCCATTCCTATCACTGTTTTCACCATAGGAGAAGCCTCTCCTAACTTACCGTCGGTGGTCCGGAGCACCATGGCCCCGGCCGCAACTTCGTCGCAAAGTGGACCGACCCCATCTATCGTGGCGGCCACAAATCCCTTTACACCTAATGCGACAGGCGCTCCGTTTTCATACGATATGCCTAGTTCAGGAACATGTCCTGCACTCACTTCTTCCATTTCACAGACTTTGGGTCTGGGGGCAGGAAGCTCAAACGCTTCTCTACAAGGCCAACCTGGGAGCACTCATGCTCTTTTCAATGCGTTTCCTTACGCTGGAGGTCATATCTCTCCTTCGTCCCCTTCGCTCGGTGGTCCGCATCAGCAGACCGCCGGGCAGCCCGCACACACAAGTTCACTAGGAACCGCGAGTCAAGGAAAACCTGCGCAAACTTTGCCGGTAGGTTCGTCACCATTCTCTGGGAATGGGACGGTTGGTAATAACACTCTCACACAGAGTTCTTTCCAAACTGGGGGCACTCCTATTTTTGGACAGTCTAATCCGGCACAGGGTACTATTCCTGCGCTGGGGGCACATATACCAGGACCTTGGAACTCAGGACAAGGATCCAATCCCGCCACGGGAATGCCATTCTGGGGAAATGCTTTCCACAATCAATGGAACCCCGGACAAGCTGCTATGCCTCTCCCCATAGGACCAGCATGGAATAATCCTTCCCAAAGTCTGCAAAACATGATGAATGCCCAAAATCCGATGTCCTTCATGGGGAATCAGCCAATGATGTCCCCACAAATGAAAAACCCTTTCGCTGTTCAAGGCCAAGGTTTCTACCCAAACCCTGGCCAGCAACCAAACTTTTCCTGGCAACCTGGTGCCAGTCAAACCCCAGGACCCTTTTATCCCGTCTATCAACAACAGCCTAAACTACCTTTCTTGGCAACATTACACTTGCTGGATTTAACACGGTTGTTGAATGATCCCATCTGTCACGATCCGCGTTGGCCTCCTATGCCGACAAAGTTGCCTTCGGATATCCCAAAGTTCGAAGCCAAACCCAACGAAGATCCGGGTGATCACGTGACCACTTTCCACTTATGGTGTTCATCTAACTCACTAAAAGATGATTCCATACAGTTGTGATTGTTTCAATGCACTCTTATAGGGAGTGCCACGAAATGGTACATAGAACTCGATCGTTCACGATATTCCTTTTTTGGCGAACTGGCTATGGATTTCCTTAACCATTTCCAGTTACCTGTGAGATACGACGCTGGCACAGAGTTGCTAGCCAATTTCGAGCAGACGTCAGCAGACCATATCTTGGATCATATTCGAGAGTGGCGACGCCAAAAGAGTCTTATCAAAGTACCAGTCCCACCAGCATTCCTGCTAGAGTGGTTCCTTAAGTCTTTAGTTCCGCAGTTATCCAAAGACGTCGCAACTTCTGGAGTCTTCTCTGAGGAAGAAGCCATCATGAGAGCTCAACAGTTTGAGCTTATCTATTCTCAGTCTGGTCTATTGTATAACATCCTGCCGGATGCACCACGATCAATTCTGGACAAAACCAGACAGAGAGCCGGACCACACGCTGACGGTATAGTAGGTTCGACACAAACCAATCCTGCTGAGCAATTGACCAAACAATTGCAGCAATTATCCATCCAGCACTCAGTGGCCAGCCAAACTACTGCTTCGGCTGCTCCTCCTACTCAAATGTCAGAAATACACTCCGTATAGAAGACTAACCCAAAGGCAAACCAACAGCCCGAGGGAAAGAAAAAACAACGAAAAAAGAGTAAGGGGGATAAAAAACCAAATGATAAGGCTGGCGAGGACACCACAGAAAAGAGAAAGGCGAGGTATCCGTGCAATCTTTGTGCGGAAGACCACCCAACTCACTTATGCCCTCGACTTGCAGAGGCCCAGAATTTTGTCACATAGAAACAGCAAGCTGTGTTGACTAATCCCTTTCAGCATAAGCAGAATTTAACTCAAGCCTCCGTAAGCACGAAGGGGGGCAGCCATGAAAACTGTCCTCCCTAAAACGGTTCATCTTCCACGAACGTTTACATGATTAAAAGTGACGCTTTCATAGCAACTAGAGCTCACGATTATATCAAAACAAGTGTCTCTGATAAGGGCAAAGAAGCCAAGATCCCATCTCTTCCTCTTCAGATCGAGAAGACGTTGGGTGAAACAATGACTCGCATCCCAAAAGGTGCGTTTAAACGCGCTTCGCATAATCCAAACGCAAGGGCCACCCAGAACTACTCTGTGGTGGAAGATTTGTCACAAACCCCTTGTGATATGTCCGCTTTGGAGGTCCTCCAAAGTTGCCCCGCTCAGAGAAAATCCTTGTTGACTGCTTTGGGCTCTACTGATACTTGTAACCTAGGAACGATCATGTTATATACGACTGACTTGAAGCCTCGTTTGCCTTACCGCGTCGCGTTTCAGATAGTAGTGGCTCACCCCATGAAAACCTTTACACGAAACATCTTCCGCACGGTGGTAGACGAAGGCGCTTCAACTTGCGTTATGTCGTTAGCATGTTGGAAAGCCATTGGTCAACCTGAATTGTCTCCGTCACCTACTCTTCTCACTGTGTTCGATGGTCGTTCTTTCCGACCGCATGGCATCATCCCTTCTTTCCCGGTGCAGTTAGGGGGGGAAACGGTGTGCGTCGAAGTAGAGGTAGTTGATGATCCCATCGATTACAATCTCTTGTTGGGTCGTAGTTGGACTTATGCAATGCAAGCTGTGGTCGCCACAATTTTTTGAGTCCTATTGTTTCCACATGAAGGCCGGATAGTGACTATTGATCAGCTATCCTTCTCTCGACCTGACCCAGCCTTGGGGGCATCCACAGTTCCCATGGTAGATAATCCTCAAGCTGGTGTCATCAATATAGGAGTTGGTTTGTGCCCATCTCTGATGGGTACCTTCGACTATCCACCTCCTCAAGGCGATGTCAAGTTTATATCGACTCACCACAAGGCTGAGATTTTCCATGTTTCATCGTTCTGCATGACTTACTTTCAGGATCCATGGATTCTTCCTTCCCCATCAGATACGATGGATGCGATAGGGCATGCGGGCATGTCTACGCCCTTGTCGGCCACTGAAGTAGCGTACTCTTTGGTTCAGAAAAATTCAACTACTCCGGATCCGACTCCCACACAAGAGTTGGATCCACTCTTCGAGCCTATCTGGGCTCAGGATTCTCTTGTCGACACCGATTCGTTAGACTTAGTCTTTCCTTCTGACGAAGCTATAATCGAAGCAATGAGTGGTCCAGACAAACCCTAGGAAGATCTTCATCACAGATCATACTTCCTCCTGGAGTTAAACCGAATTGAGACAGGAGAATTCACTATCACCATGACGGGAGATCAGCCTTGTCCCATCAACCTCTTAGCTACACAGGATGTTTATGCTGAGGGAAACATGGAAACTATCGCTGAAACGATGCCTATCAATATCTCTCGCACCCCCGACATCGTGGAGAATGTCTTCGTCAGAGTGGATTTCTCCTCCGAGGAGATTCAGATTTACACGGATCTTTTCAAAGAATTCCGCAACGTTTTTGCTTGGTCTTACGAGGAAATGCCAGGCATCGATCTGAAAATTGTTGAACATGATATCATTACATATCCGGATGCAAAGCCTGTCCGACAGAAACTTTGTCCAGTTAATCCAAGGAAGGCAGCAGCTATCAAAGTTGAAGTTGAGAAATTGCTTACGGTCGGGTTCATATACCCTATCCACTTGACTGAATGGGTGTCAAATCCCGTTCCAGTCGATAAAAAACAAGGCACGATTCGTGTCTGTACCGATTTTCGCGATTTGAATAAGGCGTGTCTGAAAGATAATTATCCAAACCCATTCATTGACCAGATTATTGATGAGTGTGCCGGTTGTGAAGCCTTTTCATTCATGGATGGTTTCTCGGGCTACAATCAAATCCAAATCAAACCCGAGGACCAACACAAAACGACATTCATTTGTCCGTGGGGTACTTTCGCCTATCGAAAAATGCCTTTTGGTCTCAAGAATGCTGGAGCTACTTTCCAGTGGGCCATGTCTTTTGCGTTTCACGACCTCAAACATATAGTCGAGGCATATCTAGATGATTTAGCATCACGCTCTCGCAAGCGAAAAGATCATCCTACACACCTCCGACTAATCTTTGAACGCTGCCGCTACTTCCGAATTCACTTGAATCCCAGCAAGTGTAGCTTCTGCATCACGTCAGGATGTTTGTTAGGTTTCATCGTTTCAATAAAGGGGATCATGGTTGATCCTCTTAAGGTGGAGGCAATAGTGCAGTTGCCCCCCCACGCACAATCGTACAACTTCAAAGTCTTCAAGGTAAGTTGAACTTCTTACGACGCTTCATCGCCAACTATGCCGAAATAACCAAGGGTTTCATGCGTTTACTGAAGAAAGACGTTCCTTTTCTTTGGGACAAAGCCACCCAGCACTCTTTCAATGCATTGAAACACGCCCTTATAACCGCACCTCTGCTACGACCACCGAATTATAACAAGGATTTCCTATTATATCTGGCTGCTGCAGAGTCAACTATCGGCATGGTTTTAGTTCAAGAAGATGATTTGTTTTCTGAATACGTGATCTATTACTTGAGTCGAGGCCTCGTAGGACCGGAACTTAATTATACCCATCTCAAAAAACTTGTTTTGGCAGCAGTCCATGCTGTTCAACGATTCCGTCACTACATTCTGTTTCGTAAGACCACTTTCGTTGCCGTCGTGAATCCATTTCAGTACATGTTGACACGACGAGTCATCGGTGGAAAAATAAGTAGATGGATGGTCATCTTTCAAGAGTTTGACTTGGATTTTGTTTCAGCAAAGTCCAAAAAATCCCTGGTCTTCGCAGAACTTATTTCGGAACTTCCGGTTGAGTCAGGTGATGTTGTGCCTGAGGAATCGCCTATCCGGGGTGATATGTTTTTGATTGAATCAACTGATCCCTGGTACGGAGATATACTGATCTATCTCCAGACTTTGAAGTTTCCTACCTCTGCTTCTCATGATGAGCGTCGACGGATATGCCATCAGGCCAAGAACTATCTGATACTCAATGATACTTTGTATCGACGAGGTGTAGATTATATTTTGCGTCGATGCCTCACTCATGAGGAAGCCATCATAGTGCTCAATGATTGTCACACAGGAGCCTGTGGTAGTCACTTATCCGGGTTGGCAACAGCCCAAAAAATCTTACGAGCAGGTTAATTCTAGCCCACGCTTATTAAAGATTGCATTGAGTCGGTCAAGAAGTGCCATCCGTGCCAAATATTCTCACGGAAGATGAGGGCACATCCAGCTCCGATGTTTCCTATTATCACCGTCGATCCCTTCACCAAGTGGGGGATTGATTACACTACTTGCAACCCCCCATCAGCACGAGGGCATCGCTATATCATTGTGGCTGTTGACTACTTTACTAATTGGGTCGAAGCCATGCCGACGTTCAAAGATGATGGAGAGACTGCAGCTCTCTTCTTATTTAACCAGATTATAGCACGGTTCGGAGTCCCGAGAGAGATTTTCACTAACCATGGCAGTCACTTTCAGAATCAAATGATGACCGAGTTAACGTCAAAGCTTGGGTTACGACAAGAACACTCATCACCCTATTATCCCCAAGCCAATGGGCAAGTGGAAGCTGTTAACAAAACGCTTAAGACAATGCTACAGCGAACCATCAACTCAGCCAAGTCAAACTGGCATTTGATGTTATACTCGGCATTATGGGCTTATAGAACATCCGTAAAGACTGCAACCAGTTTCTCACCTTTCCAACTCGTTTACGGGCTGGAGGCAGTCCTGCCCATTGAATGTCAAATTCCATCTCTGAAATTGGCAGTCCAATTACTGCCAGATACTTCTCCGCTAGAAGAACGGCTAGTACACCTTGAGCAACTTGATGAACAGCGTCGCGATGCGGCCCTGGCCAACGAGGCTCATAAGAATAGAGTTAAGTTTCAATATGATAGGTCCGTTCATCCTCGGGTTTTCTCTGAGGGTGACCTTGTCCTTGTTTACGACCAAGATAAGGACCCCCTGGGGGCAGGAAAGTTTAAACCCATGTGGTTTAGACCCTTCATTGTTAAGGAGGTGTTAAAGAAGGGCGCTTATCATCTGGTCGATTTTGAAGGGAATGCTTTGGCGGAGCCTAGAAATGGGCTCTACCTCAAGAAGTACTACTCATAGGGTCACTGTGGGTAAATTTTTGTAACATATATATAGTCTTTGTGCTATCACTTTCTTTCGTTTCGTTTGAAAAACGTGTCATGGACGTGTCATTAATGTTGTCTTTTTGTCATTATGGCAGATGTCAAGTGAGTCCGAGGTGTTCATTGGATATGCGGATGGTGCTAGTCGGCACACGCAGAGGCTTGCCTCCGCAGCTTGGGTAATCTTTACACCACAGGGTCAGTTGTTATCTTCCGGAGGCATATGCTTAGGTAACACCACAAACAATGTTGTTGAGTATAGCGCAGTTATTGAGTTACTTCGTGACGCTTTGTCATTGGGTATCTCTCGTCTCCGGGTCTATCTAGACGCTCAACTGGTTGTGTCGCAGCTAAACAGAGTATACTATGTGCACGATCCTACTTTACACCGAAGATTCCTTAGGGTACGTCTCTTGGAATGCAACTTTGATTATATTACATATTTTCATGTTCTGAGAGGTCTAAATCAAATCACAGATACTTTAGCTAATCACATTTTATATTGGCATCTTGCTCACACATAAAGAAGATCATGATCAAACACATGTAAATACATTTTTGTACACAAAATCCATAAAGACACATAAAAGAAATAAAAATCATATATATATCATAAAAAGTCTCAGAGTACATGGACGGGCGCAGACGCCTCAAAAAGTGGGATCCATAACGAGTCACTAGGGCTTATGCCCTCAAAAAATATAATACATGTCAGTGCTCAAGGCACACAAAAGTCGACACAAACTGTTCAGGGCTGGTGGGCCCTGTTATAATCATGAACTGCTCGACCCAAATGCCTAAATAACTGGACCCAGCTCCAAGGTAATCCCACCATATAGGTCTGCATGGACGGCGGCATGTCCTCAATGTCAATCATAGGGACTGTACGGGTGAGATCAGTGAAGTTCCGCTCAATCCGTACAAGGGCCCTCTCAGCCTCTGCTGGGGGAGGGTTCCCTGCTGCTGCTCCTCTGGCGTCGACAGCTGAGGTCTCTGGCCGGGGACGACGCCTGTTCCATGCGAAGTTGGCTGGCCGCACAGGTCCAACATCTACAAAAAAATGCAAAGTGCATCCATCAAAACTCTGATTCCCAAAAACATGATAAATATATAAAAAGACATAAAAATTACATATACAAAAAAAAAAAACAGTATAGGCGGAGACTTACCTATCTCCCCTCGCACCTCACCAGGAGGCACTGGCATCTCTGGATCTCTGGAGAAATCAATCCCCGCGTATGGGTAGTCCTCTATCATGGGTATCTGTCGTGACAGCCATGCAAAGAAATCATCATTGAAGGCCTCTACGGTCCTTCCGCCACCCTGTCGTGGCAGCAGAGCTGCCCATCTACATACCGTTGGGAACATAGCTAGATGTCCCCGCACGGTCATCCGGGGACTAAAACA
>CBVK0100964573.1:0-10253 GCA_900067695.1 Picea abies | reverse complement strand
AAAAATCACTTTAATACAAAAAATTCGCCCAATAAAAAATTGGAAGCCCCTAAATTTCTCCCATGAGCGAAATTTCGCCCCTAAAATCATCTATGGCCAAAATTCATGTGGGTCCCGTTTGGGTAAGTTAGTACATTAACTTCCTAGGGTTGCAACTTTTGCATACGATCTTTGTTTTAGGCGTGTGATAGCTCGTAGGAAAGGTCTTTTCTAGAAATATGCATTGCATTGTCAAATTCTAACTCTGTCTACAACTTGACTCTGGCGAGCCAAAATAACATTGTTTAGGGCCCCAAAAATTCCCTGGAAGTATAACAAGATGGGCTGACATGAAAACATACAAAATAAGCCAGTTGGATTAGGTGGGAGGCCACCAGTATCCACCTGGAAGATGTGTAGGGCTCTAGACATCCCCGAAAGTGTAGAACCCACAATTACAAAGAAGTACAGAAGAACGTGTTGAACTAAAAACTGACAAAAGAAGACAGTTTGAATAGGTGGGTGGCCACCAATATCCACCTGGATCAAATAAGGAAGACCGATCTCTACAGTTGCGATAGAAAAATATAATGAGTAGAAAAGTCATGTTTGGAAAAGAAAAAAAATTGTACAAAACAAATTTGAAAATTATAATTGAAATTTTTATGATGATATCTCATATTTACTGCGTGCATATGATGCAGATGAAATGATTGTCACGGGTTATGCATTGCTAGTGGAATTCTAGCAGAAAGTGGAATTCGTTTACTCAAGAATGACTTGAAAAATGATGGATCACTTGAGGAACTATATAATAGTGAAAGGGATGCATGATCCTAGAGGGTGCTTACAACAAGAAGAAGCAAATTTTCAGGTTTGCGGAAGAACCAGGTTGTCAGGCCTGAAGAGTGCACTCATGTGTGGGAGTTTCACTGTCGAAGAAGCAAGTTGTCATGCTTGTAGAAGAAGCAATTTTTTAGGAGTGTAGAAGAACCAGGTTGTCAGGCCTAAAGAGTGAACTCTTTTGTGAGTGGCATTGTAGCAGCAAGGTTGCTACTAGTTATCTTTACTGGTATTTTTCCCAATAGCAAGTTCCCTTGAGGATCTAGTCGTGATATTCCTACTTACCTATGCCAAAAGACCTTGATAAATGAATGGTGCAACCCGATGGACTGAGGATAGTGAAGGGGGAACATTCCTTGTGTTATCCTTGATAAAATAATGGTACATCCCGATCAATTGAGAGCAGTGAAGGGGGTGCATTCCTTGGGTTGGGCAGGTTGGTGGAAGAGAGCTAGTGGAAATCAGTATAGTTGTAGGAGAATGTTAGTGGGTTATGTATCTATGTTTTGGGGCTGGAGTGCCTATGTATTTATAGATTTTGAGGTTCGATTTCCTATGTATTTATAACTAGGTTGGAATTCCTATGCGATGTTAGGCTGGAGAGACTATATGTTGATTAAAGGCCAAAGACCCTAGCTTTGTTTTGTATGTACATTGTATGGTGTCGTGCACCGAAGACAATGAAAAAATAAGGGGGAGGGGAATGTAACATCTCGATCTTTAATACCCACAAATTTTAATGCAATTATATACATGTGAATTAGGTTGGTGAGTCGATATGTTTGGGGGCAAATAGCCCATATTGATTTGATGTGGCCGATGGCCAAATTTGCATATTATGAACATTGAAATAATTAATAAAATTATTAATTATTGGATGTGATATGGAAGGGATGTATAACAATGGGGGGGATGTGATTCCATAAGAGAGAGGTGTCCAAGGGGGGATTATTCATGGGTATTAATCCAACCCACATTCTTGAATTATTATCATTGTATATAATCTTCTAATTTGATTTGGAGTGTATGAGAATCCAATCATTTAACTCTTGTAAGAGGGTGGGTGTGAGTGGTCGCATCCCATAGTTATTGGAAAACATGGTAATGAGTACAATAAGCTTGGATAATATTGTAATTCAAGTCAAGCAAGCAAGCAAACCAAGGGAGGAAATTTGTATGGCCAAGGGAGCAGTTTTTGGATAGTCGTGTTTTTGGATGGAGGACAGTTTTTACATACATTTTTTGGGAAGCAAAGGAAGAGCATAGGGATGGGAAGAGGAAAAACCATGATATACTTGAAGGTATCCATTTTTTGGTTGTTTTTTATGTTGATAAAGATATCTATGTGCCTGTAAAAATAGGTTGTAATCCTGTATTGTGTTTCCTATTGAGGAACTAGCTCACGAACCTTGTGTGAGATGCTATAAAACTCCTTGGGAAGATGAGAGATCCTAAGTGTACCCAAATAAGAGCTTCTATATAAATGAGTGCACTAAGGGGACCTGATAAAACAATGGTACAACTCAAGGGACTGCGAGCAGTGAAGGGAGTATATTCCTTTGGTAGTGCAAGTTGTGGGGAAGAGAGAGAGAGAGAGAGAGAGAGATGGTGGATTGGAATTGTTGTAGGAGTGGAACCTGGGATTTTGGGTTGTTGAGTGTGGAGAGTGGATATCTTGAGGGCCACATCTCCTTGTGGACTCATAGTCTCAGCTCAGGGGTGGCATGCTATTTAGATTTGGAGCAGCAGCGCGTATGGCTAAGAGGTTCATCCTTCATTTGCATCAAGTTGGACTATTTTATATATAGATAAGTGTTTATATTGCGTTTATTATGTTTATTCTGCTGTGTGAATTCTTTATTTGAATGTTTTGTAATTATTGGGTGTTTACTAGATGCATTCATGATTTATAAATGTTGTAGATGCAAGGTTAAATTAGCATGTTGTTTGTTGTGAATTTTATGGGCATGTTGCCCCATGTTTTTTTGTTATATGTTTGGGGCGGTTTAATTCGTTTTAGCAGGATAATTCATTTTTCACAATGATGAGACTCAACATGGGTGTTGGGTATGTTACAACACCCAACCCCCTAAACCTCATTAGATTGGTTGGGTGTATGATTTTTTCCATTTATTTCATCAAATCCACCTATCTAACCACACCTATAAATCCAAATTTGAGCTTATAAGTCAATTTTACTCATTGATAAATTTCCAATGACTTATGCTGAAATTCGAGCTCGAGATCAAAATTTATGGCCTCCTAAATTTTTCAAACCTTTTTCTACTAAAAACACCTCACCACCACATGGACCCTCGCCAGTTATACCATCCAACATGGCACCACTTGGGTTCTGACATGTCAGGACATGCAATCCTCCAATGTGGTGTGTCTTGGCCAATAGCCAGAGGGAATAGTACACAAGCCAATAGACAGAACCCAAGGGTAGAACCCTACCTAACTGGTCATTGAGATCTAGTGGATCCCTAGTGGCTGACACAAATAAAATCTTTCTGGTTTATGGTTAATAGGTTTCCCAGTCCTCGGAACCTCACTCCACTAGGCACTAGGGCTTGATGAAATCCATAGAACACGCGTCCACCATTATCTAAGTTGGATATCGAGCTGGCACTAAATGCAGGCAGACCCAACGTGCCATGCCACCTGACATGACACTTCATAGCTCAACCATATGTCAGGTTGACATGGCATGAACATGTGGTAGCTGACATGGAATTTTTGTACTAACAAGTTAGCATGGCATGACATGTGGTTGATGACATGGCATGACACATGTAGGTTGATGTCATTACATCCTCCTGGCCTCTGACAAAAATCTATAATAGAAATTTGAAAATGTCCTTCATGACACATGGCACTACATGTCACTAAAAGGAATCAGGACTCCTCCACTTAGAACCCTTCCTAGAAACCTCGACCCACCAAGAATCTAGGAAACCAATATCATTAAATCAGTCCTCACAAGAAAACCTTTGATTGTCTAGTGGTCCAGTTATCCTCTCACCCCAAAACCTCGAAGCGAAACCTCTCTCAACTGGAAATGAAGGATCTAGGCTTTCATTTCGAGCTACTATGAGGTTCCTCTAGATACCAGTTGGTCCAAATATCTTGGGATACAACTCCCTCCTGAACTTACCTAAGATCATATCTATCAATGGTGATCAAAATTTCAATATCACATTCTTAACAATCTAATGGCTAAGATTAAGGGCACCAACCAAAGGCTTATTCTTGATAGGGGGCCCACACTTGACCTGCACCAATCTGATGCTCACACTTTTCATCCTCTCTGGAATTTCAGCCACCACCCTAACACTATACGTCACTCGCACGTGCCCAGACCTCTCTACAATGCACTTTCAATGGGGTTGGAACCATGATCCAACTAGGGTCCAGGGACCTAGGATTTTCCAAGAAGACCCTACTTGCAATCCTCCAATTTTCTAATTATTCGATGATCCAATTAACTGAACTCTACTCACCTTTGGTTCCTACCTTTGATGATGATTGGACAGTTTTGATCTATCCTCCCCCCATTCTAATTGCTAGGGCTACCCCCATTCTTCAAATTACTACGGAGGTCTGATCAGCCTACTCCAAAAAAACATTGACACATGTCTATCATTGAAGGGGGGTTTAGGTTGATTGACATGTGGCACAATGCATCAACATGAAATCATTCTCTCTCTCTCATTTATAAGAATAAAAAAGGGTGAAACCTCACGTTGGAACCTTACCCTGCCATCATCCAAGATTTTAAACATGTCAAGGTTAATTAAAGGTTTGGGTTTCCAGTTCTATGGTTATCCTAGTTATCTGGAACCTCACTCCTACACATAAGTTTTAAACATCCTGACTCTCAGGTTTTTGGGCTCTCCTCTTGGTTCCACTCCTATACTCATAAATTAAAATGGCTCTAACACATAAGGTCAAGCATGACAGGGGAACCACGCATCTTAAGGTATTTTTGACCTTCGGACTACACCAAGTTTCCCATGGCACAAACCTCTTAAGGGAAAACAACACCTCTTTGAGGCACAAGACTTATCTTGCATACACAAAGGCCAAGAAATCTTGTTTTTGCGGGTTTTACAAGGAACCAAGACCAGTAAAGGGCATTAGACACACAGGGATCATAACACGTGCCTCCCTTACTCATTTCTTAGAGCCTTATGATCTATGTCTAGGTTTTCTTTAAATCATGTTCTCGTTGGTTGATTATCTAGGAAATTAAAACATAGAGTTAAACTATGAATTGCAGAGCCTAACAGTTATCTTCGTTCATTACACATTACAATAAATAATTATAACCAGTAATGAGAAAATAACAACATGCATACTTTATTTCATCTCTCTCATTAACCTTTGCTCAAAATTCCAATGGTTTCATGGATTTCACAGTCAATAGAAATATTACATGATAAACTAATATCAAGTTCAACATAAAATAAGCATGCACTTATCCATTCAGAAAGATATTGGCCATAACAACTAACTAAGGGTGAGAATGATTCCACCCAATTGTAGGCTCGGATGCACTATATTTTTGCAATCTGGCTACCCCCATGGCAAGACATGATACCACCAAGGAAATTGCTCAAACTCTCAAGAAAATTTGGAAAGGTGAAGTCCACTCTCCTCCACACAACCATTGGTTGAAAATCCTTACACCCAACATGCTCAGAGCCTCCAATATCTTTATCAAATTCCCTCTCATCTCCAAACAAGTTTGGGTTTCACACTAGTTCACTTAGATCATCCATACACATAGAGTCTTTCTCTGAATTTCCTATTTCTCTACCCATGTGTGGGTCCTCCCATTGTTCTCAGAAGCATCTACTCATGCATCCTTTAGTCCTCTTCCCACCATGCACCCATCATTTCCTCTCTTTAAAGTTTCTCAAGTCCTTCCCCATGTAGTCGGGTGGTCCACGATTTTATATGGACATGTCATTCCATTACTCACATTCATTTACATTGGAGTACTTTTCCAACTGCCCAACCCTGCACCAATAAATGATTGGATTCTTAGGTTTTGTAGGAAAGGAAAAAATATTAGGATTTTAACAATTAATTCACTAAGGTGGATTTGAATTATTTTAAAAAATGAACCCCCTCATGTCCCCCTTGCTCTTTCCTCTAGTGGTATCATGGCTAGTACTTAATCTTGACCCTTCATTCAGTTATTTGGATCCTCTTTTATTAAACAATAATACAATTACATTTTTCAGTAGCCATAGCATGGAAATTATTATCTTTGTGCTCAAATCAACCATCATTAATCATAATTAATTACAATTAATTTAGTGTATTAAAAATGGGTGTTAATTTTCCCATCCAATCTCTATAATTTTGAGTTATGTGAGCCTTTACTACCATCATCCCTCGTAGTTATGGCCTCAAGTTTTTTACCTCTCCTTGGATAGGAATATTCATCAAGAAGTATATGTCTGACACGGGGATCTCCAATTGCTTTCAATATCTGTTGAAATGTCACATCTTGGCTATCCTCTCCAATAATCAAGCTACAATATGCATAAGTAGTAAATGAAAGAGCTTTAGGAGTCCACACCTAGTTGGTATCCTCTAGGATTATTGGTCCCTTTCCACCATGGTAGTGATTTCCTCATTCTCATGCTCTCTTGAGACAATAGCTATCTCGCAACACCCTGGTAGAAAACCACAAAATTTCATTAGTTTCAAATGGTATTTCCTCTCTCTATAATTCCATTCATGCAATTTTTCTAGGAACAACCACACTGATCACACAACCATTCATCAAATAGTCAAATGGACATTTTTCATAATGTTTCTCGAATATGTCATGTGATTGAATGATTGTTCATATAAAAATCGTGTTGTTTTGCATGAATGTTCATACAATTGTAACATAACTTTGTCTCGTAGTGGTTATATATATGGTGGTGTCATTATGTGATTATTAAAGGAATGTTCATACATATGTTCCTTCAATTCCCATAGACCCAATGTAACCCCAAATGGTGTTTTTTTCTATCCTTTAAATCCACATAATTCAAGACTAAATGGATAAAATTTACAAGTGGATAAGAGGACCAACCTGGAATTCGTATCAATCTTTCATTGGTCCAATATCCCACATTTAGACACTAAAGATCTAGGTAAAAAAAACTCACTTTGATTTCATACCAACCAAATGAATTTTGAAATCATGTTTTGGCCCTATTTATTGGTGTTATTGACCTAAAACTTCCTTTGTCCCATACAAAAGAATCATAGATCCATTTTTTATGTCATTTTCACCATTGTATTTGTCTTCTTAAGCACTTTCTTGTTGTGGTTATTGTTTATCATGTGTGGGATCTTATTTGGGATCCATTTTCCTGCAATTGTTTATACAGAGGATGAATCCCCATTCATGTATACTTCTTCAAACTAGCATGTAAATATAGACAAGACCTCTACAAGAGATTAATTTAACCTTTTACCACCCTTTGAATTTACCATAGGGTCTCCCGATCTTGGCAAGTTTCATCACCCCTTCAAGTGGCATTCTTATGCTTGTGATATGGTAGTGTTCCACCTTTAATGGGTTTCCCTTATTTAGCATAGTTTTCATTCTAGCACCTAATGCACTTGCTTGCCCTTAGGATTAGCATTCTTTGTAGTACAATTTACATTAAGAGCCTCATTTTTTCTCTTCCCTTTCTTAGTTTCTACCCTAGAAATAGTAAGCAATTAATTTGGTTCTTATGCTCTACTTATCATTTTGTGGTTGAACCCATGTTTCACTCAATTCATGTGTCAACACCCATATGAACTTTAACCTTTATTCACCCATTCTAAGGAGACCCACCACTATTGCCCATCCTTATTTCCTCAATTTGATCTCAAATTCCATACACATAGTTTAGAAACCACTTGTTTTCATTTCACATCGGTGTCCTTGATTGTAACATAATTAGTATTTTATTATTTTTAAAATAAAAAACACAAAAGAATCTTCAAAACATCAAAACAAGGGAAAGTGAATTAAGTATATTATGTATCACCATTTATTCATACACATTTTACACCTTCTCTTTACAAATTTGGCAGCATTCTATGTCATCCTTGTTTGGAGAATTTGTATTTAGTCACCCATGCCTATCCATATTTCAAAATTTGGTGGAAATTTGCATCATACTCATACCGTCCAAAGGAGATACTCATCGTGGTTCCTAAGATTGGATATCCCCATTACCTTTTTTAATTGTCACCATAATAATGTAGTCATTCTCTTAATGAATTTGTATCCATGGTTCCCACTAAGCCATTATTACTCCTCCCAGTCCCTTGATTGTTTTTGGATGAGTATTTTTGTTTCAATAATTGTCACTACTCAAGTCATCCTCTTTTTATGCTCTGCTCAAAAGAATTCCCATGTCTTATATTAATTTTCTAAATCATCTCATTGTGACAAGTCCTAGTGAGTGACACCTACCAGTTTGTTCCACATTCATGATGATTTATAGGGAATCAATATTTCATTCTCTCCAATATATATACCCCTATTGACACCAACTCATTTTCTCTAGGGGTTTGATTTACAACCCCTATACCTTGGTTACCATTTTCATCATTAGAAATTTTTCTTTTATGTCATAGTGTATTTTCATCATTAATCTCTAATGACATGGTTTCTTCTAAAGTTTGATGCTAGTGCATGTATTCACACAAGGTCATTTTGTACTAGTACCTTGGTACCCATTACCATTTTTGGTGGGCTACCTTGTATCTAATAGAGTTTTTCATTATTGATATCAAACCAAATAGTTTCTACCATGCTCAACAACAAATAATTATCACATCATGGTGACTCATATGTGTTGGTTGTAGTGGTTTTTCAAGTTCATTATAAGACTATAGACATGTATGGCTCGTTTTCATCATTTTTTATCCACCTCTAATTTGATTTTCCCTCCAAAAAATTGCCTACGTATTTTGACCCCCATGATAAGTGGGCCTCACTTACTAAAATTATTCACTCCTTCTAGGGTGACATTGTTCCATCACATATTTTAAATGGAATAAAAAACCATTTTAGATGTATCATTATCTAGTTTCACCAACCATGATCCCATATTATACTTTGTGTTGATTATTCCATGAGCATGGATATGCATGTGTTGTTTGTATAGATATATATTTTATATCACCTTACCAATTGATTGTTTTGTAGATGACCTCCTTTATCTCCTCGATTGATCTCATTCATTTGATTCTCTCTCTCTCTCTCTCTCTCTCTCTCTCTCTCTCTCTCTCTCTCTCTCTCTCTCTCTCAACATCAAGGGAAAGAAACGCGTGGTGTATTTTGGCTATATCGTGTGATCCTATAATCACACATCAAGGGGAATATTTTTTCATCCCAATTTCACTCACTTGCAGAGTGATTTTAACTATAAACATCACAAATCAACTTTAACTTGACTTACTACAACTAAATGCATGATTTACGGACCAATTACATGCCATCAATCCCAATCAAACTTCCAATTGACCGTATAAATGTTCATGGGTGATATCTCTCTACTAAAATCATGTGATAGAGTTGGTTATTTTTTTACACCTACACTATACTTGAAAATGTGTGATTTACGGAGTTATGTGGCCCATTAATCCCAACGAGCACCCAAAAAGGTTTATATTTTAGTGCAGGCCAGGTCAAGTTGCCCTTATTCATTAATATTTTGGTAAATGGCCCTTATTTATATCAAGTGAGGCACATGGGAGCCCATGCCTACATCTTGGGAATTCCCACCTGAACTAGTTCCTCATCCAACTTAGATATGGCTTATAAATACAAAGCCATCCCATGCATTTTATGACAACTTTTCAATGTAAGGTTATGCTATAGGAATTGAGCCAAAGAGTAGGAAGATCATTTCTTTCACTCACTTTTCCTTTGTAATGTCCCCCAGGTCAACCGAGGGACCTTACGATGCGGAATACTCATAAAGATGAAATTTCTATTAACTAACTTAATTCTTTTACAACTAACTAATTTCATGTATCTTACAGCTATGAATTTAAACCAGATATAACTACTATTAAATACCATTCACTTAATGCAACTACAACATGCTAAAATAAACATGAATGCAGTCTAACCATTCATCACAACAGCATATAAATTATTTCCAAATACACAGAGTTCATGCACAACAATTAAACTCGTAAATAACATAGCAACAAGATTAAACACTTATATTTTATAACAGATGTGAAACCATCTTCTTGGGACAAACGTTCCACCCAAACATAGATTGATTGTTCCAAATATCAATAGTTAGTCACCCCCAAGTTGAGGCTAGTAATCCACAAAAGAGGGTGGTCTCTCATTGTCCACTCACAACTCATAAACTCACAACCCACTGGTATTCTCCTACAAC
>CBVK0100964572.1:0-10253 GCA_900067695.1 Picea abies | reverse complement strand
GATTCAAGGAACTTCCCCAAGCATTATTCAATAAATTTAAGGGTTTATGTGTTACAAAATATCATTTACCTTCTTCTTGCAATTTGCAATTTCCAAGAAGCAATCATGGGAAATCCTGGTTGGATCAACTGGCTACAGGAGCCAGAAGAAAATTTAATGAGATGGTTAAGTCATGCCTCATAGAGATGAATGAAATGAACACCATTGGTATTTAAACATTTTACCTTTAGGTTCCTATGACTGTTTAATTGGGATGGATTGGTTGGACCCACATCATGCTCTATTGGATTGTCATAACAAAGCATTCACTTTCTTTGATGAAGAAGGGAACCAAAGAAAAGTTCAAGGAATTTCCAGGGCAGTAACCGTTAGAGAAATTTTAGCATTACAGCTGAATAAATGTTATAGAAGAGGATGTCAAATATTTGCAGCTCATTTGGCATAGACACCTAAATATAAGGTGCCAAATTTGGAGGATTATGCAGTCGTGGAAGATTTTGAAGATGTGTTCAAGGAGGTACCCAGACTACCCCCAAGAAGAGACATTGATTTCTCTATAAATTTGATGCCTGGAGCATCGCCAATATCAAACTCCTTACAGAATGAGTACACCAGAATTGAAGGAGTTGGAAATGTAGCTTGAAGAACTTCTGAAGAAGGGGTATATATGCCCAAATGTATCACCTTGGGGTGCCCCAGTCTTGATTGTGAAAAATAAATATGGAATGTTAAGATTGTGCATTGATTTCAGACAGTTGAATAAAGTGACTCCAAAGAACAAGTATCCTCTTCCAAGGATCGATGATCTTTTTTATCAATTGAAGAATGCAAAAATATTTTCAAAGATAGATCTCAGATCAGGATACCATCAGGTAAGAATTAAAGAAGAAGATATTAACAAGACCACCTTCAGAACAAGGTATGGTCATTATGAGTTCACAGTGGTACGATTTGGCTTGTCAAATGCACCAGTTGTTTTCATGTGCTTAATGAATGGTGTTTTCTGAGAGTATTTTGACAAGTTTGTCATTTTCTTTTTGGATGACATTCTTATATGTTCCAAGTCAGAGGAAGAGCATGACCATAATTTGAGGATGTTGTTGCATGTATTAAGGGAATGTCAGTTATATGCCAAATTGAGAAAGTGCTCATTTTATCAGAAAGAGATTCGTTATTTGGGGCATATCATTTCAAAGTATGGGATAGCAGTGGATCTCGAGAATATAGAGGCCATTAGAAAATGGTTAGAACCAAAGAATGTGACAGAGTGTAGATCATTCATGGGTCTTGCAGGCTACTATAGGAGATTCATTGGAGGAGTCTCAAAGATAGCACACCCAATCACTTCCTTGCAAAGAAAGGGTAAGAAGTTTCACTGGATGTCAGACTATGAAAGGAGTTTCTAACATTTGAAACAATTATTTACAAGTGCTCCAATACTGAGTATTGCAAACCCAAATGAATATTTCATTGTATGCATAGATGCATGTAGTGAAGGACTTGTTAGAGTCCTCAGTCAAAATGGAATTGTGGTATGTTATGAAACAAGGAAGTTGAAGGAACATGAAAGAAACTATGCCACTCATGATTTGGAGTTGGTAGCCATAGTGCATTCCCTGAGGAAATGGAGAGACTACCTCATGGGGAAAAGGTTTGAGCTAAGAACATAACACAATGATTTGAAATATTTATTTGATCAGCCAAATTTAAATGCTAGGCAAAGTAGATGGTTAGAATTTCTAGGCGAATATGACTTTGATATAAAGCATATGAAGGGGAAAGAAAATAAAGTGGTTGATGCACTCAGGAAGAGGGTGTGTGAACTACGTGCTACAACCATCAGCATGTACCAAACTGATGTTAAAAGTAAAATTATGGACATTGCAAATATAGACCTGTAATACAAGGAATTGATAGCAAAATTACAGCAAGGTAAGACACCACAAAAGATGGATATTTATAATTTGGGAGTAGATGGAATACTCTTGCACAAGAACATAATTTTTGTACCAAATATCCAGGACTTGAAATGTATAATTTTTCATGAGATGCATAATGTTCCTTATGCAAGGCACCCTAGATATCAAAAAACCGTAGCAACAGTCAAGAGCCAATACTTTTGTCTGGGTATGAAGAGATAGATAACATAATACATCGCAAGATGTATGGAATGCCAGAAAGTTAAAGCAGAACATAGGCACCCAACATGATTCCTGCATCCTTTGCCCATTCCTGAATGGAAGTGGGAAGTGGTGACAATGGATTTTATTAGGGGATTTCCTCGAACATGCAAGTTGCATGATTCAATTATGGTTGTGGTGGACAAGCTTACAAAATATGTCTATTTTATTCCACTAAAAAGTACTCACAAGGAAGCAGATGTCGTTGATATTTTCATGAAGGAAGTGGCACGATTGCATGGAATTCCTAAAACAATTGTGTCTGACAGAGACTCGAAATTCACCTCGAATTTCTGGAAAGGATTGTTCAAAGGATTCGCAACGAATCTGAACTTTAGTATAACTTACCATCCTGAGTCTGATGGATAGACAAAGAGCGTGAATAGAGTGATATAAGATATGTTGAGAATGTATGTGATGGATAAACCATCAAAATGGGAAGACTACCTACATTTAGGGGAATTCACTTACAATAATGGGTATCATGCATCATTGAATATGAGCCCATTTGAAGCACTTTATGGTAGAAGGTTTAATACTCGAGTGAGTTTGGATAACCCAACCGATAGAATAGTAGTTGGGCTAGAGTTGCTTAGGAAAATGGTGGACCAGATGATAAAAATTAAGCAGAATTTAAAAGCTACCCAAGACAGACAGAAAAGTTATGATGATAAAAATAGAACCCGCAGAGAATTCAAAGTGGGTGATCATGTTTTTCTGAAAGTGAAAGATAATAGGAGTTCCCTGAAGTTGGGAAGCTGCACCAAGTAGGAAGCCAAATTTTGTGGACCGTTTGAAATCCTAGAGAGGATTGGTTCAGTTTCTTATATGGTTGCATTGCCTGCATCTATGTCTATTCATAATATATTCCATGTATCATTGCTAAAGAAATACATACCTGATGCTAATCATGTTATTTATTGGAATGTTATTCAGGTGGAGCAAGAAGGCACTTTCCGAGTGCATCTAGTGCGCAGTTTGGATCGAAAAATCAAACAACTCCAGAATCGATCCATAGAGCTTTTAAAGGTCCAATGGACCTGGTACGGACCTAAAGACACTACCTGGGAGCATGAGGATGCAATGCGTGCAGAATACCCACATCTTTTTGAAAATTTTGTTGTTTATGGGTACATGATGCATTGAGGACAATGCATAAATAAGGGGAGGGGATTGTAATATCCCTCGTTCGAACCCAAATGAAAATGTAATCCAAACATATTTAATATAGTGAGTTGTTTAGATATCATTTTTGTAATATACCTTTCATGGCATGGTGCGTTCATATACTGCGCAGTAAAGTGATGTACTGTTCACATTTCTGGATACCATGCGTTGTAACTAAAGAGCACGTAACCTTGAGGTCAGTGGATACCGTGCACAGTAACTAAAGTGCACACAGTATTAAATTCAGTTAAACTTTATGTATATCATATGCATTATAGGCTGGTGAGCGAGTATTATAAGCCAGAATGCTTATGTTTTGGAATTAGGCCAGAGCACCTAGATGTTAAAGGTTACTGGGCCTATTTTGTATATGTATCATGTTTAATATAAAATACATATTATCCAGGTTTATATCGGTGGCGACCCACCTTTTTCGACTGGCTCAAAAATGTTTTCTGGAAATTTTGGCAATTTACTATTTTTAGTAGGTTTTAACTTACAGGGCCATTTTGAGGGCCTAAATGAAGGGTTTTCAAGATATAGTTTATAAATGATAATTTCAGGCATGAATGATCCCCCAAAATTAATCTCCTTGACGATACCTTTCCAACGAGCTATCATACTCCTAAAACGGAGATCATATGCAAAAGTTCTAGGGTTAGGTTTTTCGATGTCTAAGGTTTTTGGAATTCCTTTTTATTGAAAAAAGGCCTTCAGGGCCTCATTGTAATCATCTTCTTGCAAATGCAAGTAGCCGTCACATCCCTTCTGAGAGATATGCTACCACCATTATAGCGAGTCTTTCACTCTGTATTTTTACTGTCTCTGTACATTTATTTCATCAATAGAAATCATGTATTACTCTATATATATGTTCATTGTTTCATCTCTGATAAATTTCCATTATATTATTGAATATCTGTGATATCTCTATGCATTTCTTTATTATATCTTCGTTCTCATTTTGTGCTGAAAATAATCCATATCAATGGTATCAGAGCAGGCTGCTCTTGATCATTTTTTTCAGTGCATGTCCCCGACAAGGTCCAAGTATAGAAAGTTGGGTCTCGATAATTTCTCTCTTGAATACAATCACTCTCGCACACCGAAGAAACCCTCAATGGTGGAAGAAAAGAAAAACAACGACAGAGGGACGAAATGATGGAGATTTTTTTCCACATCCATAAATGCCTGATGATAGCATCAGATGCATCTTCGTCAAGCGACCACTTTGGAGGAACCTCTCCTTTCAAGGTACAAGTTAGTTTTGATATTCCTGTATTTGAAGAACAGATAGACGCATAAGCCCTAGAAAAATGGTTAACTCTACTAGAAGGTTATTTCTCTGATCATAACTTTTCCCAAAAAGAAAATATCACCTTCGCACTCATTAAATCTCTCCCCCATGTCAAACATTGGTGGAAAACTTACTGGGAGAAAAGTTCCATAGAGAAGTTTGGAATATATGGGGTCGATCAAACTTGGGATTTTTTTGTGGATGCGATAAAGGAATAGTAATACCCTATTGGCAACTATGAGGACCATTACATTTGGTTCTGAAATACCGTGGGGCTCTACACAGATACATCCAGACTAAAATGGATTTTCTAGACATCTCATCACTCGGTGCTGCTTATCAATATGTTGTTAAAATTGAGCAAAAATTTAACCACCAGAACAAACGGGAATTTGGGTCTGCAAATCCACAACAACCAAAGTATGAAAAAGATGACCCTAACAAATAATCTCCCGAGAACTAGTCCAATACACAAGAAAAGAAGGGTCACAGGAAGACAAAGAAGGAAACCAGAAAATGGTGTGATTTCCACAAAAGACCAAGAACAACACCTATGAATGTCGCTCAAAACAATGATTGGTGGCCAAGATCAAAGACAAGGAGCTGAACCTTGATTCAAAATTTGATTATGAAAATATTGGTAATGGACACATCATTGACGCAGACCCCACTGCTATTACCACAACCACGGTAATTCAACCAGAATAACCAACAGATCCTGAAGAGGGGGAATGCCTTTTTCATTCATGGATGTGGGTGAAGGGAACCCCACTGCATTTTATTATTTATAGAGGAAGCTAGAAAAACCTCATCTCAGTAGAGGTCATCAAACAGTTTGGATTTTGGACAACACCACACCTACAACCATACAACATCGGGTGGCTTCGGCAAGGATGAGCTCTCCATGTCAACCAACAGTGTCTATTTTAATACGACATCCAACCCTTCAAGGATGAGGTATTATGTGATGTTGCCCCACTGTTTGTCTATGATGTTCTCTTGGGACAACCATATATGTGGATATGCCATGTTGTTTATGAGTCTCGACCCCATAGTGTCATTGTTACTTTGGCAGGTCATCTCTACAGAATACTGGAGGTAGTTCCAACTATTGTTCCACCTAAAATGTGTTTCAAGGTAGTATCTCATACTGCAAAATTGAGCTTCTTCACAATCCGTTCAAAAGGGGAATATAACGACACTGCAACCACTACAACCTCGCCTCCTACACCTTATAACCTTATATCCAAAAAAAGTAGGTCGAAAAGGTTGTAGAAAATCACAAATATTCTTTCATCACACCTTCCTCTCATGTAGCTCGACTTTTTGAACAAACTTATCTTCATCATGTTCATGATGAACTTCCACAAACTAAGTAGTGTGACGTCTCCAGCAATAAAAGAAACTCACCAAGATGCAGATCCAACAAATTCTTTTCTCTCTCCCCTGGGAACTCAATGCAATCGATACCATTGCTTCCTAAGGAGGGAGGATTGATCCAGGTGGATATTGGTGGCCACCCAAGTTTTTCGACTCGCTCAAGATAGTTTTCTGGAAATTTTGGCAATTTACTGGAAATTTTGGCAATTTACTATTTTTAGCAGGTTTTAACTTCCAGGGACATTTTGAGGGCCTAAATGAAGGTTTTTCGAGATACCTTTCCTCAACGATACCTTTCCAATGAGCTATCATACGTCTAAAATGGAGATCATATACAAAAGTTATGACCTCAGGAAGTTGATGTACTAACTTACCCAAATGGGGCCCACATGAGTTTTGGCTCTTCATCTCCTAGGGTTAGGTTTTTGGATGTCTAGGGTTTTTTGCATTCCTATTTATTATAAAACAGCCTTCAGGGCCTCATTGTAATCATCTTCTTGCGTATGCGAGTAGCCGTCACATCTCTTCTCAGAGATAAGATGCCACCATTCTAGCAAGTCTTTCACTCTGTATTTTCACAGTCTCTGTAGATTTCTTCCACCAATAGAAATCATGTATTACTGTATATCTGTGTTCATGGTTTAATCTATGATGTTATATTATTGAATATCTGCGATATCTCTGTGTATTTATTTGTTATATCTCCCCTCTCATTTCATACTGAAAATAATCTGACTCAGTGGTATCAGAGTAGGTTGCTCTTGATCATTTTTTTCAGTGGCCAAGATAGCGTTACAGTGTGGACATATTTGGGCATTCCCACAGTTGGAGTACTCAAGAGCTGCGAACTCCCCGCAGTCCAATAGATCGTGAGGTGCGAGAAATGCGAACTCCCCACAATCAATTAATTCATGAGTTTGATTGCGGATTTGCATGCATGAGCGGCTTCCTGAGTTTACTTGCAAATTTCCATGCGTGAGCCGACGGGAGAGAGAGACGCCCCATCTCTTTGCTGTGTGAGACTTGTCGTGATATTGAAGCACGAGCCTAGGAGGAGTGCAGTGAATGTGTGAGCTGGTAGCATTACAATGGTTGCTCGTTCAAAGACGAGGAAACGGAGCTCGGAGGCAGTCCACTCCGCAGGTCCATTAGAGGTTCAATATTTTCATGGATTGAAATTTACCCACGAGTGGTCTCTGCATTCAATCCAATCGTGAGTTTTTTGTTTTTGTTCATACATTTCATTTGAGTGTGAGTTTTAGGGAGCTTTGAAAAAAGGGAAAAAAAAGAGTTTTAATCGTGAAGGAGTTTTTAAGAGTTTTATTACTAAAGTGTGAGGTAAAAATGGTAAAGGGAGTTATAAGTATTTTTTTTTTTAATTTAAAGTGGATATTTAAAAGTGAATATATGTGGAGGATTGAAGTTTATTAAAGTGGACATTTTTGAAGTGGATATTTTTTTTTTAATAACAGAGGTGAAGATTATTTTGGAGGTTATTATTTTAAAGTGAATATTTTTTAAAAGTTAAAAGTTGAGATACTGGATATTAAGGTGGATGCATGCATGATTTAAGTTGACAATAGAAATATAGTTGGATCATTGGATTCGAAAGGAAGAGCGACAGACTGCTTAGCACTCGACAAAAAGTTGCATATCCTTGGTGATTTTATTGCAGAGACTATATTGCAGCAATGGCGAATCCGTTGGCAGAGACCTACCTCAACGAAGACAACAAGTTAGATGGCTCGAACTTCATTAACTATAAATTCAAAATGCAGACGCTCATGGAGGGATATGGTGTCTGGAACATTGCGAATGGAACTGAACTGAAACCTGTTGTGGCTGCAGGTGCGACAGCAGCACAGATGCAAGACTGGGAGAAGCGTGAAAAAAAGGTAAAGGTATTGTTGCGCATGTCAGTTAAAGATAGCATAATTCCACATATTAGAGACGCTACAACTTTTGTTGAAACATGGACAACTCTTAAATCATTGTATGAAACTAGCAACACAAATCGCATTTTGTTCCTGAAAACTACCTGAAAACTAAATTGCTAGGCATTAAGATGGATGGAAATGAATCTGTTAATTCATTTTTGGGTCGCATTAAAGAGGTGAAAGACAAGCTAGTAAATATAGGGGAAACTGTTTCCATTATTGATCTAGTGACCATTACCTTAAATGGTATGCTAGAAGACTATCATATGTTCATAACAGGTCTTGCAGCAAGGGAGAAACCTCCTACGTTTGATGAACTAATAGGTATTTTGCTTGAAGAGGAAGAGAGGCGTGGAAATCTGAAGCTTCAGAGTAAAGATTTGGTACTGTGGTCAAATAATAGATTTGCGAGAGTGAGATCAGGAGTAAGAGGCAGAGGAGGTAGTTCATGGAAGAGAGGTGGTTCATGGTAGAGAGGCAGTTCATCACAGAGAAAACAATCTCCAAATCAAGGTATGCAATCTGATAGGAATGAGTCAAAGAGTTGTTTTTATTGTGGTCGACCTGAACATATGGTTAAAGACTGTCATAAGAAGAAAAGTGATGGGCTAGGAATAAACCTAGAACACATTCAGGTCATTATGCAGAAAAATATTCAAATCAAGATCACAGATTATTTATTGCTAGCGATGATATTGATGAACCCTCGAATTTTGACTCACGGGATCTTCGATTGTTTGTGTCTAACGCTGCTTTATCTACTGAAACGAATGATTTTGATGCCTGGTTTGTGGATTCCGGAGCATCAGTACATATGAATTGTAATAAAAATTGGTATGCTAATTTCAAAGAAACTCAGAATGGTGCCAACATATATCTTGGGGATAACCATGCTCATCAGATCAAGGGATATGGAGACATTGCTGTGACATTGCCGAATGGTATTGTTCGTCACATTCGCAATGTGGTGTATGTGCCAGGAATAAAGAAAAATTTGATCTCTGTGTCCAGCATTACAGAACAGAACTTGAAGGTTGAATTCTTCAAGAATTATTACATAGTGAAGGATCTCCTGGATCACTTCCGAACTGTTGCAACGGGAGTCAGAGTAGGAGGTCTATATAAACTTGATGTTACCAGCAAAGCACATCATACACTGACTTCTACCACTATGCCAACAAAGATTCTTTGGCATCAAAGGTATGGACACATCAATCATCCTGATTTATTGTTATTACAGAAAAAGAATATGGTTGAAGGACTTCCCATGTTAAAGAATGAGAAAGTTGCTTGTGATGGATGTGCATTAGGAAAGATGCACAGAGATGAATTCCCCTCTAATCCTGATAAGAAAAGGAGAGATGTGTTAGATCTTGTGCATATTGATGTTTGTGGGCCTATGCAGACTCGATCTTTAGAAGGTGCATCTTGTTTTCCGTTATTTATTGATGATTGCACGAGATACACATGGGTTTACTTCCTTAGATGAAAAAGTGATGTCTTCGAGTACTTTAACGAATTCAGAACCATGGTGGAAAAGCAGACAGGAAAATCCATCAAAATCCTCCGTTCAGATCAAGGGGGAGAGTATAAATCAGGGGACTTCAACAAATATTGCAAAGAGAATGGAATAGTACAACAATTTACAGTACCTCACACTCCACAACAAAACGAAGTCGTTGAAAGGAAAAACAGAACTCTCGTTGAGTTTGCATGCAGTATGATAAAAGGTAAAAATCTCTCAAATGCATTTTGGGTTGAAGCCATAAATACTATAGTTTATTTAAAGAATAGAAGTCCAACAAGGTGTCTTGATAGTGTTACTCCTTTCGAAGCCTCGTATGGTTCCAAAACTACAGTTAATAATTTGAAAGTATTTGGGTGTAAGGCTTTTGCACATATTCCAAAGGATAATAGGAGGAAATTGGATGCTAAAGCCACTAAATGTATTTTCATTGGGTACTGTGCTGAATTTAAAGCATACAAATTGTTTGACCCTGCTACTCAGAAAGTATTTGCAAGTAGAGATGTACTTTTCCATGAGAAGGAAGCAGGAAATCATGACGACAACAGTCATGAGGAATGGCAGAGACTTCTTGAAGAAGGAGTTAAAGAAGAGCAGCAACAACAACTGCCCACACAAAAACATCCATCCCCGCAGCGACAACTACAACCATCCTCGAAGTGACAACAGCAACAACAACAAGAAGGACTCAGTGATATGGACAATTCAAGCAGTCACAGTTCACCTAGTAGTGAAGACAGATCTTCACAAAGTGGGGAGGAAGATAA
>CBVK0100964571.1:0-10253 GCA_900067695.1 Picea abies | reverse complement strand
AAACAGGCGGTCAACAGGCTCCATGTAAGTCGAATAAGTGTTTGTCGGAAATAGTGGTCGGGTCGAAGGAGGCCTCGACTGTGGAATTTGATGGAGTAGTTGTTCGAGTCGTTCTGATAGTAATCACGGGCGACTTCTTTTTCTTTCTTTTATCTGCAGATTTGGACGACTGACCATCTTTTGTTAGCGTTTGTTGTGTCTTCGGAATGCTTTGTTCACTTGTTTGTTCTTTTTCTTCCTCTTCTTGCTGATTGTTTTGCACCTCTATATCCTCTTTGTCTTGTAGATCTGGCCCCTTTGTGTTAGTCTGCTCAGAATCCATCTGATTGATCTCAGGGAAATGCCTTTCAGTCTGTGGATTTCCCAAGCTTTCCATTTGTATGTCTGGGATGTCGCTTTCTGGCTCTGCTTCCTTAGTACTCTGGCAAGCCTTGTCTTGATGTGTCTCAGCTGTCCGCAAGATATCTTCCTGCTGATCCAATGCCTCAAACGAATGAACTGCCTGCTTTTGTGTCAGGTTGGTCGGCTCGCTAACTTGTATTGATTCAACTGGATGCTGTGGTCAGGTTGGTTTTCTAGTCGACTGATGCTGTATCGACTTAGTGTCAATTTCCTCGAGCGACTCCTGCTGCTCTATGTTCATGGTTTCTATCTCGACATCATCCATCTCGATTGGCTGATCTGATTCTGTTGCTTCCGACGACTCTGTGATTATGAGTTGCCTCTTCTTTTTCTTTCCTGGAAGTTCTTCTATGATGGGTACTGGCTCTGGTGGCGGTGACTCCCTGGTGAGGTTGATTGGAACATCAGGTGTCCTTTTCTTACTTGGTGTTGCTTTTGGCCTTATTTCCCATTCTGTCGTGTTCACCGTGACCTTTGCCGGGCTAACATAAGTAGTTGTGCTTTCTAAATTTTTCTGCCTTTTCGCCCCTCTTGTTTCAATTTGCCTAAGTGTGCTCTTGATGTTCTTAACCTGTTGCTTTTGTTGCTTAGCTTTCTGAAAAGCCTCCTTCATTTCTGGTTCGATCGAGGAACTGTATATTTTCTTCATGACAACGTCTTGTCGGGTTTGCTGTAATTTTTTGGCGATCTTAGTGGTGATACTTGTCATTTTCTCTTTGATGATGGGGTTGTTGAAGTCGATGCCCTCAAATGACTGGAATGTTTCTCTCCAAAGCTCCTCTATGTCGATCTCTATTGCTTCTTCCTCTGCAGCCTTCTTCCCCTTGTTCTTTTTTGCTAGTTACTTTATTTTTTCTGGGGATGGATTTGCAAGTACAACAGACAGGGCTTGTAAATCTTCGACAAAAGGAATTGTGTAGAGAGCTGCTTCTCTTTCTTCTTCTTGCTCCTCGTCGGTAAGTGGAAATACTACAGGTACCCCTGTTTGTTGTGCTTACGGTGGAATTTCTAAGTTCTAGTTGATTTGTCTTTCCAGCTCTGTGAAAATTTCTTCCACTGTCGGTTGGTAGTGCATTTCTTTTGGCTCTGGTGCCGACGTGACTCCACACCACAACTTTGTGTAGTCGAGTTCGAGTTGAATATGAAAGGGTGTTGGAAGTGCTCGATGGAGTACTTGTTCAACCCGCCATCTGTGTGTACTATCTTTCAAACCCGCGACCCATAGTCGAAATATCTCTTGTGGTGGAAGTGAATTTGAGGTACCTGTTTGATTAGATACGAAGACTCTGTACCTTCTCTATTGTCGGTGTATTCTTAGTTGTAAATGTTGGCTCTCCGACAAGACTGTATTGTTCCATTGCTAGCTAGATTAGTAATGAAGGAAATTTGATGGCCTTGCTCGAATCTTGAACTTCGTTGCAGTTGGTTTTGATCATGTCAGCCAGGTGTTCTACCCAATTGAACCTTTCCACATTTTGATAGACTTGTGCTATTGCTTTGACCATTGTCATCTTTATGTCTGACACCCAACCTACTGGTGTGAAGCACAAAGATATTATTATTGCAGTCCAGCGAGCTCTTAAGTCGGTAATTTTATTGATGAACAACCCCTTAGAGTTTTTGGCCGTCGCTGACCCTGTCAAAAATTGCATCCATTCGTTGGTGTTGGCCGACTTCGATACCTTGGCCCTTGTCCTCGGGAATGCCCATAATTCGGTAGATGAGTTCGCCGGTTATTTCTATTGGTTGATCTAGCCGTAGGTATCCTTGATGATATCGACTAACAATGAATTTTGTTGCTTCTTCCTTCCATTGACCCATGTCAGCGATTTGCGAGGCACCAAGGATATGTCAAATTCCTGGTTATTCCGTTTCTGCTTTCCAGCTTCCTTCCTGCATTGCCCATTCTGTGAATTTTAGCCAGTGCTTGCTTCAATCTGCTTCCTCCATCTTCGACTGCCAGGTATTTTGCATCTGGATTGTTGATGAACGCAACTATGTGAGACATTCTCCAGCTTACAAACCTGTGAGATGTGGATCATTGCAACTATGTGAGTCTTTCTCTCAGCTTACAAACCTGAGAGAAAGCCCCTAAGAAGGGTATGTGGTTTCTGCCTGAGATAGAGCTAGGAATGTAAAGATGACCTCCATGCAGAGAGTTGAGAAGAACTCCAGATGATTATCCAGTGGGAAAGGCGATTTGTTGAGTTAGACGTGCCTATGGCTGAGCACAAGGTGAACGTGTGAAATCCCAAAGTGCTGGGTGTATCGTCATGTGAACATAAATGAAGATGATGTATTAGCCTCCTCTGAGCAGTAGAGTTGACGAGAAGACTCCAGATGATTCTCCTGTGTGAGGCAGTGGGAAAGAAGATTTGTAGAGTGGATGTGCTTGTGGACGAGCACAGGTAAACGTGTGAAGATCTGGTTCTTCTGTGTAATGCAGTGAACCAGAGATATGGCATCCCTATGGATGTGCCCCTAGTGGATGAGCACTAGTGGGTGTATTGGATCCTTTGCTATATATTGTTCAAGAGTCAGACCTGCCTGTAACCCTAATTGTTATGTAAAGGGTATAGGTCGGCCCCACCTTAATGTGATTAATAATAAATGTAAAAGATAATTAATCTGGTTAATAATAATAATAATTATAATGTGACTTAGAGAGGTCGGCCTTGTTGAGCCAATAGACACTTCTTTTGATAGGACAAGTCTAATATAAGTAAAGGAGGATTCCCCATTGTGGAAACACCTCTTTCGTGTGAGTTTGGAAATTTTGGCAAGTACATTTACTTGGGAAAAGTGCGTACCTCTCTTGGGTGCTAGTCTTCTAGGGTTTGAGCACCCTCTTGTGTGCTAGGTCTTTCTTGGTGGTGAAGGTCTTTCTCTTGAAGAATATAGCAAAGGATTTGGCTGGGTTTTCTTCCCGTGTTGAGAAGGGTTTCCCAGGATACTTCTTGTGTTCTTCTGCATGGTGCTTCTTCTTGTGATCTTGGTTGCTGCAACATTTATGGTTATGGTTAAATGATAAAATGGAATGAGCTTCATGCTTAACCTAGCTTATTGAAAAATCAACATGGTATCAGAGCATAGGTCTTGAAAGAATCCATTGCACAAGCATCTACCAAGTCTCCTCTCTCTCTTCTGCAAAACCGTACGACCCTACTAGGGTTTCCAAAAATTCCGTATGACCTACTTCTTTGAGGAGTTTTAGCACTTGTCACTTGGATGTTGGGGCTAAAAAGTGCATAGGAGTGTACGACCTCCTTTAGCACACCTCCAACAAGCTTTAGATTGCATTTCCGAGCATTTTGACTTTTTGGCCCTAGGGTTTCTAGGGTTTTGCTAATTTCTGCAGAAATTTCAGAATTAGGGTTTCTGCAACTCATTGAAGGAGCTCTTCAACTCACCAATGTTCTCCTATATTTCAAAGGCTTATTGTTGGCAGTCATAAGTCCAATAAAACCTAGAAGTGCTAGCCTAGCCTAGCCGTTAGGTTTTCTAGCCCAGTTGACAAGGGTTTGTGAAGAATCTGAAATTATGATGAACAAGAACTATGATGGAAGATAAGCTTGATGGATCAAGCAACTTCAAGTTCCTGGAAGACAAGACTTCGGAGGAAGACTTATTGTGAGTAATACAAAAGGGTGACATTGTGACTACCTTCTTCATCAAGATGTTAGAGGACAGAGATCAACCAGGTGCCATCGGAGAAATCATATCAGCACCCTCAAGTATGCATTTGTATAAATATTATTTGTATCATTGTCATAAGGGTAATTGCAGGAGGAAGGAACCTTTGCTGAAGTCATGGATCCAGAGGGATCTTAGTGCATTCAGAGGAACAACACACTGGAAGTGAAGACTCCAGGTTTGATTGTTGAAATTGTCATTCCTATAATCTATATTTCTAAATTCTGCTACATTTCAAGTAGGTGTTGTAGCTGTGACAACAATTCTTAAATTGTTTTGATTCTAGAGATGTACTCATTATTCTCCTTTAGGAGATATTCTTGTTTTGGTTCCTCTTGTTTTCTTGTTCTAGACATGGTAAGAACAAAGGAAGATGCTTATCCTTCAGAGGGAGTCACTTGACTCAGAGGGAGTCAAAACTATTTGAGAAAGAGGAAGAATAGAACCATTATTGAGACAACCAATGCAATAATGCATGATCAGAATCCTTCTAGGATTCTATGGGTAGAAGCATGCATGACACAGTATATGTTCAGAACAAGAGTCTTCACCAGACTTTGAAAAACATAACTCTCGAAGAAGTCTTCACTGGAATGAAGCCTGAGATTGAACACTTTAGATTATTTGGGTGCCCAGTGTATTTTCATGTACCCAAAGAGAAGAAGTCCAAGCTAGATCCTTTAGAAAGAAAGGATACAGTGAATCTTCAAAGACATTCCAGATCGACATCCCTGGTTAGAGACAGATTGAGACAAGCAGAGATGTTGTCCTTGAAGAAGAGATAGTCTTTCAAAGATCCAGAGAATCTCAGATAGAGATTGACAATAAGACAATACTTTCTCCCCCTTCAGCAGTTCAGAGGGAGACAAACATTATTTCAGTTGATACAGTTGCTCCAGTTGATATGTTCAGAGATATTGCAATAGGGCATAAAAGGCCTAGCTAGACTCACTCTGCAAGAGGCAGAGAAACATACAATCCTCTCAAGGCACATCCTGAGAAAGAAAAAGAGATTTTCGAGCTATCCTTCAATCGTGAGCCACTTCATTGATGCTGAGCCTCCTTGTATTAGAGAAGCAACAGGATAAAAGGTATGGAAAAATGCCATAAGAGAAGAATACTAGTATATCTTAAAGAATGATGTATAAGATATTATTCGGGGACCAGAAGAAAAGTTTGTAGTAACTTCCAAGTGGATCTATAAGATCAAGAATGTAGCTGTTGGAAGTGTCAAGAAATACAAAACGAGATCTATAGCTAGAGGTTTCTCACAAACAAAGGGAGTTGTCTATGATGAGACACTTGATCCAATAAATCCGATACACTTCCATCCATACTACCATCCATGAGTTGGAAACTATATCAGATAGATAGACTCTTTATGAGTTTGGATTTCAGCAACAGTGTTGCTGATACAAACCTATATTATTACAACATTGATGACGAGAGCCTGATTTTGATGACCTATTCAGAAAGCCTTGTTTTTGGATACAAGTAATCCTTGACTTATGAATTTGAGATGAAGAATCTGAGTATGATGCACTACTTCTTGGGACAAGAAGTATGGCATAGGACCAATGAGATTTTCCTGAGTTAAGGAAAATACATAGTGAAAATATTAAATAAGTTAAAGTATGACAGAATGCAAAAACCACTGTGATGGATTTAAAAAGAAGAAGATTGATGATGATTCAGATGAAATTGATCCACAACTGATTGGATCACTGATGTATCTGGTTAACACCGGACTTGATTCATGCTATGCAGTGAATGTACTTAGTCAATTCATGAGTCAGTTGAGACAGACTCGCTGGGTAGCAGTAAAACATGCATTGAGATATATATGAGGCACAATTGGATATGGCATGAGATATGCCTCCAGTGTGAACTTGAGTTTGCAGGATATGCCGATTGAACAAAAAGTACAGTGGACTGGAAGAGCACATCCGGTTGATGTTCTATCGAAAAGTTTGCCATGATTTCCTATTGCAACAGGAAACAAAACTCTGTGGCTTAAGTATGACATAAGCAAAGTATATAGCAGTGAGTGTGCGAAGCAATGTGGCTTCACAAGCTTCTGACAAATTTACTTGACCATGAGATGGATCCTATGATGATAACCAAGAGCCGTGTGTAAAGCTTCTTGAGAACCTAGTGTTTCCTGATGGAATGAAACACGATGAGATAAAATATCCTTATATCAGAGATATGATGTAGAGGAAAATCGTACACATGCAATACCTTCCTACACATGAGCAGATTACAGACATCTGCGCTAGACTAACTTGGTGAAAAATGCCTTCCTAGTTGAGAGGGAGTATTGATGACTTTAGCCAAAAACAAAATTTAGAGTACATCTGTGTGAGACTTGGCATGATGAAGAATGCCTCCCTAGCTGAGAGGGAGTGTTGATGAATGCAACTATGTGAGACATTCTCCAGTTTACAAACCTGTGAGATGTGGATCATTGCAGCTATGTGAGTCTTTCTCTCAGCTTACAAACCTGAAGAAAGGTAGGTGGTTCCTGCCTGAGACAGAGCTAGAAACGTAGATATGACCTCCTGCATTCAGAGAGTTGAGAAGAACTCCAGATGATTATACAACGGGAAAGGTGATCTGTTGAGTTAGATGTGCCTTTGGCTGAGCACAAGGTGAACGTGTGAAATCCCAAAGTGCTGGGTGCATTGTCATGTGAACAGAAATGAAGATGATGTATTAGCCTCCTATGAGCAGCAGAGTTGACGAGAAGACTCCAAATGATTCTCCTATGTGAGGTAGTGGGAAAGAAGATCTGTAGAGTGGACATACCTGTGGACGAGCACAGGTGAATGTGTGAAGATCCAGTTCTTCTGTGTAATGCAGTGAACTAGAGATATGACATCCCTATGGATGTGCCCCCCCTAGTGGATGAGCACTAGTGGGTGTATCAGATCCTTTGCTATATATTGTTCAAGAGTTAGACCTGCCTGTAACCCTAATTGTTATGTAAAGGATACAGGTCGACCCCACCTTAATGTGATTAATAATAAATGTAAAAGATAATTAATCTGGTTAATATTAATTATAATAATAACAATAATAATAATAATTATAATGTGACTTAGAGAGGTCGGCCCTATTGAGCCAATAAACACTTTTGTTGATAGGACAAGTCTAATATAAGTAAAGGAAGATTCCCCATTGTGGAAAAACATCTTTCATGTGAGTTTGGAAATTTCAGCAAGTACATTTACTTGGGAAAAGTGCGCACCTCTCTTGGGCGCTAGTCTTCTAGGGTTTGAGCACCCTTTTGTGTGCTAAGTCTTTCTTGGTGGTGAAGGTCTTTCTCTTGAAGAATATAGCAAAGGATTTGGCTAGGTTTTCTTCCCTTGTTGAGAAGGGTTTCCCAGGATACTTCTTGTTTTCTTGTGCATGGTGCTTCTTCTTGTGATCTTGGTTGCTACAACATTTATGGTTATGGTTAAATGATAAAATGGAATGAACTTCATGCTTAACCTAGCTTATTGAAAAATCAACATGGATTAGTAGCGACGTCGTAGTCGCTCTGTCAAAAATGTGTCTCGGTCTTGAACCTTATGTTGAACTGTCGACTTGACCTCTCATCTTTGACATTTGTGGATCCTGATAACTAGTTTCGTGCAAGGATGGTGAATTTGCGGGTTCGGTCGACTGTGCGCTCTGCTCTATACTTAGCTATGGAGGCAAAAATAACAATGAGGCAAAGTCATAGGCTTCTTCGAGATTTATAGCCGGTAACGAGTGAGTTGAGTGAGTGGATGTTTATATCGTTTTTCGGTTGACATTCGTTTATGTCCTGTCGGTCATTAATTGCAAGATCTTGTGGTTGATTGTTGCACATATCGGTTTAATCATTGGTTGGTGAGTAGCTGCGCAACGATCATTTTCGTCATTAATGCTCTCGTCAGCTCTTCTCTGTTTGGAATTAAATGCACTTTGTATATCGACGTCGGTGTTTCCTCAGTCGGTGTTTTTCTGGGCTCGACTGACGAGGTCTCCTTTGTTTATACGTGGTCGATAGGTTGGCCAACTGATTGGTATTCTTGAGCCATCTTTATTATTGGAATGACTTAGTTGATGTCGTTGATGGCTTGTTTGCTCATTCATTTTGCTAAGTTTAACTATGTCTAAATGATGCCATCGTTTGCTATGCTAGTTTGATTTATGTTCTCTTGGTTTGTACTCACTTGATCTATGCTCCCTTGGTCTGTACTCACTTGATCTATGCTCGCTTGCTTCCGGACTGAATCTCTCGCTTGATTCTCTTCTCATAAGTATTTGTTGTAAGTCGGTTGATGGAGTGGAATGTCGGGAATATCTTCTGCTGCTTTGTCTTGGGCTCGACCATGGGCTACTTTCTCTCTCCATTCTACTTTATTGCTGCTTTTCTTTAGTGCTATGGCTGTCCTTTAAATACTTTTCCTTTTCGGTTTCCTATACTTGAATTTGTCTAACTGTTTTTTGTTTATTAAATTTAAGCATGTTTTATTTCTTATAAGTATGATTAGTCGATTTACTCTGTTCCAGTTGGCAGTTCCCAACCATATTTTGCCAACATGGTTCTTTTCTTTTACACCTGATACCTTTTTAGACGGGCACCATTAATTAATTTCTTAAATGGTTGCCCCAATAATGTTTTGAGTTGGACCACTGCAGTTGGTCGAATATCTTCTACCACATAAGGTCCATGCCATGTTTTTCCAACTTTCTGGGTTTGCCTTTTATCCGACTGTCATATAGTAAGACTAAATCTCCGTCTTTTATGTCTTTTTTCTTTATGTGTCGATTGTACCACGCTTTCTGTTGTTGCTTCTGAACCTCTTGGTGATTTATTGCTATTAATCTTTCTTTTTCCAGCTTGTTTAGTTGATACATTCGGCTGTTCACACTTTTGCTTTCATCAAATTTTGCTACAACTGCAACCCTGTCGGAATTGGTCCAAAATTGTAAAGGGATGACAACTTCTTGTCCGTAGACGAGCTTGAATGGAGTCTGCCCAGTCGATTGTTTGTATGCTGATCTATACGCCTAGAGGATTGTAGGAATCTTGTCGTCCCGATCATCTTTGTTTATGCCACAAATCTTTGTGAGTCTGTTGTGTAATGTTTTGTTAAATGATTCGACTGCCTCGTTTGCTTGTGGGTGATAAGTTGTTGTTTTCCTATGGTCGATTAAAAACTTTTCTAGTAGGACTTTAATTGTTTCATTCACTAAGTGAGTCCCTTGGTTGCTAATTAATGTCAGAGGACAACCAAACCTTGTAATTATATTTTTGAAGATGAATTTTGCTGATACCTCTTTAGTTCAAGATTCGATTGGCTCAACTTCTTCCCACTTGGTCACATATTCGACCGCAGTAATGATGTACTTGGCACCAGTTCTTCTTGCCCTTTGTGGAAATGGCTCGACAAAGTTGATAGCCCAAATCTTGAAAGCTCGATTGGATTTTATTGAACTTAGTGGCATTTCATTTTTCCACAAAGGTCGTCCAATCCTTTGACAATTATTACATTTTTTTTACTTGATCTCAAAAGTCTTTATGCAGAGTCGACCATCACATGCCTGTTTGTAGTACCTTTCTGGCTGTCATGTCGGCTTGAAAATATCCCCCCGCTGCTCCTGCATGGGCTTCATTGATTATATCCTCTCGATAGTCTTTATGCAGAGTCGACCGCCACATGCCTGCTTGTAGTACCTTTTTGGCTGTCATGTCGACTTGAAAATGTCCCCCTGCTGCTCCTGCATGGGCTTCATTGATTATATCCTCTCTTTCGTGTTCAGGCACACATCTTCTTAAAACATCATCCATTCCCATTTTGTATAAATATCCGTTAATGATTGTGAACGATGCAACTTTTAGGGCTAGAACTTTCTTTTTGTTTGTTGGAAGGTCTTCTGGGGCCATTCCTTCTTCTAGGAAATTGGCAATATCTTCTAAATCTTTAGGGGCAACTTTCACTCGAAATAAATGTGCATCAAGAAGATCATCGTCGATGCCTATGGGGTCTTCTCCTGTTTCTAGTCGCGATAAGTGATTAGGTCAGACATTCTTTTTCCCCGGTCTTATGATTACGTCGAATTCAAATTCTTGATTTAATAGTAATTGTTATCCCCTGATATCTAGGGATAACTAGGAGATC
>CBVK0100964570.1:0-10253 GCA_900067695.1 Picea abies | reverse complement strand
ATATATATATATAATCAATCTATTACATTGAACATTTTATGGTTAATTATGTGTTAATTAACTTTTATTGTAATCAATTTTGAATATTTACATTCAATTTTGACCATTTTCCCCCTTTTTAACCCTTTTTTACAAACAATTTGGAGAGACGGTGCAAAAAACTTATCTATCCCATAAAGTGTATGGGTTATACAACTTACCTATTATTTTCTCCTTGAAAGATGCTCCTTTAATGATTTTCTCTATATAAACCCACTCTTATATATAAATAATTTAATGTTTTCATGATGTACTTATGCCTCATTTTATGGATATCTCTTCATAAGCTTATTCTGGTTTAATATTATGTTAATACCTATTATACTTATGCCTCATTTAATGGATATCTCTTCATAAGCCTATTCTTGTTTAATAATATGTTAAAAGTTTAATATCAAATTTTAATTTATTTGAAAAATATTTTTCGAGAAGAATGAGAAGCCAAAGCTAAAATATTGGGGACTTGCGTGGAGAAGGGATTGCTTAAACTTCAAGGGTGTATCATATTGTTTCATGACACAATTGGACATGCAAAATATATACAAAGCAAATTGTGTATAATATGTGAGTGGAAAGCTTAGGCAAAGATCAATATTAGAAACTTGGGTGGATAAGTGATTGCTTAAACTTCAAGGGTGTATCATATTGTTTCATTAGACATTGTCACATGCAAAATATATAGGGAGAAAACTGTATATAACATGCGAGTGGAAACCTAAGCAAAGGTTAATATTGGGGACTTGGGTAGAGAAAGGATTGCTTAAACTACGAGGGTGTATCATATTGTTCCATTACACATTGCCACATGTAAATGATACATGAGTGAAAAACTTAGGCAAAGATCAACTTGTGTAAAGTTCGAATAAATGGAAAAGGAATTCCATACATTTTCTATGAATTTCTTTTCTTATTAATAGCTTCATAAGTTTTGGGAAATAAAAATATCTTTTAAATGTTTTGTTAAGTAAAATTCCTAATCTAAGATCTTTTAAGCATCGATAAATTTTCATCTCAGTTTCTTTTTATCCAACTGGACTAATAATAGATATGGACTTGAGATAAATATATGCATTATGAGTTTGTTTGTATTTCTTATTTACTATATAGCCTCATTGTTTTTAAATTTGACGTTCTAGTGTGTATGTGAATGATTTTTTATTTCAGTGTCTTTTATTGTAGAGGCATTAATATGAGAATTATTAGCATAGTCCTCCCTATGGTCTCTATAGTGCTTTCTCATATGAGAAATTTTAAAATATCTCCCTTTGTCATGCTTTATGATTGATTGTTATTGATTTGTTGAAAAGAAATCACATGATGATCTCCACATTATTATACTTTCACCAATTTCTATATTCTAAACTTTTCTTTTAAACAATCTGAAAATTTATATCACCCATATTTTCCCAAACAATATGAAAACTTTCTAATGACTTAGAGTGCCTTCCATTTAGCATATGGATACAGTACATCAACAACAACGTTAAAATTAAACATATAAAAAACCATTATGACACCAAATAAAAATAGTCAGAGCTTACTATTACAACACACAAGGTAACATACCAGAATGGTACTATTTCAAATAAATGATTTGTTATCATTACAATTACAATTATGCATAACAATTATACATAATAATATATTATTAATCTTACTTCCCATATCATAACTCTATAAATCTCTTTCCAAATAAATTATAATACCTTATTCTTTTTACTTCCCATATCATAAATCTATGTCTTTATTTGCAAATACAACCTTGTTTATGTTTAATTGGATGAATCCTAACCTAGATCAATTCTATTACTCAATCTATTAAATCACAGATCTATTACACATCAAGATTTATTAAAAGATCAACCTTAGCTTTTGATTTATTTATACTTTATTGATCCAAAATCTCCCTTGCCTAACTTTTTCTCTACTTGCCTCTATCACAATATCATATTTGTAAATGAATCATTACTGATGTTATAAATTATATTTACAACCACTGATATTTATTAGAGTATTAATGTCTATATCTATGAAATATTATGATATTATGCATCGTTTGGCGCGATGTCATGATTTTGGATGTTCATTTCGTAGTTATTATACTATTATTGTCTATATGTTTGAAATATTATGATATTTTGTGTCATTTGGTGAGATATCATGATTTTGGATATTTATTTTAAAGATATCGTAGAAACCATTGTCATATATTATTTATTTTTAATTGGGAGGTTCTATAGAAGAAAAACTTCAATGGTCCCAATTAGTGCAACTTATGTCAACTGTTAGATATGTAATCCTTGGGATCATGTTATTGTAATAATAATATAAATATGAAGAGTCACATGTGATAGGAAGAGTCATTCGTTTAAGAAGACCAACAATCACTTAGATTGTATTTATGCACTTCTCATGTTAATTCAATACACATTACTGGTGTTACATTTTCTACCAATGCTTGACCTGAAAATGGTATTAGAGTGTAGGCTAACTCCATTATTTCTCTGGGATTTTTCTCTCCCCCAGTGTACATAAATGCCTCCATGTTTTCTTCTATGTCCTCTGGCACTCTAGTATATTCCTTCTCTGTCCTATGGTTTAGTCCTTACTCAAGCTCCAAAACCCTAATCTTAATCCTCCACACTCCTCGACCTCATTTATCAATGCATCCCCCATCTGATCAAACCCTAACGTCTGGTTACATTATAGCTCAAACTCTGGTCTAATTTTGTTCTCAGGGAAAATGATAAACAAGTGTTCTGATGTGAACTAGTCTCACTACATGCCCTCAACCCAACAATAGTCTCACAGAACACTAGTCTCAATGCAACACTAATCTCACTTCATGCCCTCAACACAACAATAGTCTCATGAAACACCCATCGACTACACTAGTATCACACACAACACTTGTATCACATGTATCTCCTGTAACTATTTTTCACAGGGTGCACTAGTCACATGTATGCAATCCATAATTGAATAATTGACGTGCACTGGTCACACACGTCTTGTATCACATGTCTTCTCTCATGAAACCCCCAGGTGTTGAGCACATTTTTTGACACATTGAAACATAATGGGGCGCATTGAATCATAACCCTTCTTGGTGTAGCAACTTTATATTCATTCTAGTCAGTATTCTTGGTGCAATAGCAATACCAGTAATTTCTTACTACGTTTGCGGGAAGGTAGAAGAAAATGCATTCTCTCATCTCCATTGTTAGCATGGTGTTGAATTGAAAATAAAAGTACAGAGAATGGAAGAGGAAGATAAAAAACACATTGATCTTCAACGACTTGTGGAAAGGCATTAGCAAAGCAACATCAATCCTTGGTATCCCTCATATCACTGAAGAATAAGTAGAATAATGCTTAGAATATACCACCTCATAATCAAAGTCGAAGAGTAGCAAACTAGGTAGGAGACCATCCATTCCAACATCAAACAAAGAACATTCCATATGGGAGGGTAAAGACCAAAAGGAATATGTTGTGACCTATGCAACATTAAGTGAAGATATGAGCCATCATATTGCTTCTATTAATGACTCCTATCACTACTACATATTCAAAAAAATCCGACGAACTATTTCTGATGGTACAAACAAAATTGGTCGTACTGTAAAAAAATACAAGATAAATATTTCAATATTTCAATTTCTTTTTCAATCCCTCCCAAATTTGTCAGACTTGCGACGAAAATGCACGTTCGCCGCACTTGCGACTTCTAGGACAAGGTCTCTTTATTTCGATGAATCTCTATATTCGTCTCAATACCGAAGTTACTACTGCTAACTGTTTCTCTCTTCAAATGATCACCCACTGTTTGACAAAGTCAACATTGACTTGGTCAATTGTCATCGGAATTTCGTCAGACAAAAAATTATAAATATGTTGCATTTTAGAGATGTTGTGACAGTTTTTCTATAACGATGATGTTCAGAAAGGGTATACGGTGTTCTTTTCAAGCGAAAAACAGAGGTATTTTTATATGTCATTTGCATTAGAAAAATATAATAGATATTCTATTACACCACTCAATTTTATAAGATAATCATCACAATATTTTTGTGGGGAAGAATGTAAGAAATATTAGAAGTGGGAAAAAAGTAAAGAGGGTTAAAAGGGTGATGGTAAATGTTATAATCCTTGCAAAAGATGTTGTACTACACGTCCCGTAAGAATTTTAATAACAACAACTAAAGGATATTTTAGGAGATATGGACACATTGACGAGGGAATGAATGAATGTCGTCCCATGGTAATTAGCTATATATTCATTATATGTATTTATATTGATTGTATTTATAAATTTTTATATTGTTTTAATATTTGTTATACACGCTAATTTTGCATGATTGTTTGTAATTATAAAGTTATAATTTCCCCTTAAATTTTTGCAGAATTCACCAAGTAGTAGTAGAAATGATGTTGTACAAGTTGAGGAACATGAAGCGAATAATGAAGATAAAGCTAATGATCCCATGGAAGAAGATGAAAATAATAACATAGTTCAAGATGATGGGACAAATCAAATGATCCAAGACTTGTTCACTCACTCGGATGAGGATGGGGACAATGATGGTATTTATGATGAACTTCTGATGGAAAAGGAAAAGAAACAAATTTATAAAGGCTCAAGAGCAAATATTCTCCCCACCACATTGTTGTTGGTGAACTTAAATGTTATGAATCATTTGTCTAACACTTGTGTGACTCATATCCTAAGGTATGTAATATGTTTCATCACATATACATAAAGGTTGATTTTTTTTTTTTTAGTGTTAATTAATCTGTAAAATAAGAATGCAATATTTACGATTAATATTCTTTACATTAACTAGTTATTTTTTATGTTGTAGTTTGTTAGGTGAAATTTTGTTACCATTGTTAAATATTTTACCTCGCACATATCGATATTTACATGCCATTATGAAAGACATTGGAATGGAGTATCAAACTATAGATGCATTTCCTAATGATCATATTATATATTATGGACAACATGTGTCAAAAACAAAATGTCTGCAATGTCATATCAATAGATATCGAACCGATCAAGTAAGAAAAATGGTGCCTCGAAAATTTCTTCGTCATATTCCCATAATTCCATGATTGCAATGATTGTTCAAGTGCGAAAGCATAGAACAATTTATGGATTACCATGCACAAAAAAAAAGTGGATATGATGTTCTTCAAATGCCTGCAGATGGTTATGCATTTAGGGAAATTGAGGAAAAATGGGCAGAATTTAAAGATGAACCTCATAATGTTAGGCTTTCATTGGCAGCTGACGGTGTTAATCCATTCAGAGAACTTAGGTCTATTTACTCAGTGTGGCCTATTTTTGCTATCAAAAATAACATTCCTCCTTGGATGTCAATAAAGAGGGAGCACATAATGTTGACAATGATTGTTTCATGTACTTGTTTACATTAATTTTTCAAATGTAACATTTTCATTTGTTTCATTTTTTGCATAATATCTTTTATTTATTTATTTACTTATATATACAGATAATGGTAATATTTATGTGTAATTTCAAACAATTAGGTAAGTACCAAGTTAAAGATATGAATGTATATATTGAGCCTCTTATTGATGAACTACTAAAGTTATGGGCCGACAACACTATGTATGACATCTATAAACCAATCGAGGAGAAGAAATTTCAATTATGTGGAATACTTGTATGGACAATTCATGATGCCCCAGGACTAACACATTTTTGTAGTATGTAACATTATTTTTCACTTTAATACTATATAATTATTTAAATATATCATGCATGTTTTTAAAATAATCCCATTGTATAATTGACATTAATCCATTTGTTGCAGGTCTTCAAACAAAGGGTAAATTTGCATGTCCAATTTGTGGTCCTAAGATGAAGTATCATCATTCAATTTTTTTAGGAAAGATGGTTTTTGATGAGTATAGGCACTTCCTCCCTAAGAACCATAGGTATCATACTACTTAAAAACATCTTTTCAATGGAAAAGCAGAGACTGGATTAAAACCATGAAGAATGACACCTCACATATGGAGGTTGGAATATAACATAAATCGTCAAGGTACACAATTTATTTATGTATCGTATATGTAGTGTTTTGAATTTTATTGAATTTATTTTACTGTGTTTGATAATTATTGTTGTGATTTATTTTATGCTTCATCAAGGCCTCCATCGTGAAGGTATTAATAGTGGGCTTCCACAAGGAATGAAATGTTATCCCACTCAATTCATGAGGTTTCCCTACTATAAGGAGCTAAAAATAGCTCATTTGTTTTATACAATGCATATCGGGAAGAATCTGACATAAACATTATGGTGAATCATAGCTGGTAGGAGGGATAAAGAAAAAATTGTCAAAATTTGTACTGACATTCAGGAAGCCAATCATGCAATGCAAAGTGTGATCCGATCAAATAACGATGGAGACCAAAATAACCTTCCATGGTTATTAACAAAGAAACAAAACAATGATGTAAAAGAGGTCATTCAAAGAATTAAATTTCCCACTGGTTTTTTTTCAAACATAAATAATATTTTAACGAAGAAAGGTGAATTTGGTGGGGTAAAAACACATGATTGGCATACCTTCATTAAGGTAATAATTTTGGTATACATATTTATATATATTGGCCTTATAGATTTTTATTTTTTTTTGCTTGTCTACTTTGGTTGAAACAAATAACGATTCATTTTGTTGTTATAGTATGTTCTACCGCTATCTTTACCAAACGAATTTGACAACAACATCAAACAAGTTATATATGATCTTGGAAAATACACGAGGTAAGACGTAGTTGTGATTTATAAGCAAAATGTTCTTTCAAATTATTGTTGTACTTAATGACATGTGTTTTACTTGTAATGTAATGTAATATATTATATTATGTTATGTTGAAACATATTATTTTCTTGTGTCACGATCTCATGTAGATGGTTGTCATTGAAAGAAATCCATGAAGATGATATAAAGTATTGGAAGAGAGAAATTCCTTGTCTAATGTGTGAAATGCAAAAGTATATACCTCCTACATTTTTTAATGCACAAGAACACTACCTCATACCCCAAGTTGAGGAGATTGAAATTTGTGGACCTGTTCACACAAGGTCAATGTGGATGGTGGAGAGGAACTTGAAATCATTGAAGGGGCTGGTTAGACAAAGAGCATGTCCTGAGGGTTCTATGGTGGAGGGATATATGGTATATCAATCCATGGTGTATATTAGTCAGTATATTCCTAAATTAGCAACGCCAACTATGCATGCATTGGATCACATTTGGGATGTGAACTCCATCAAAATATTTGAAGATCAGGAGCATCTATTGGGGAAAGGTAGAATGAAAAAAATGAGAGGTAATATATTAATAATTGTGAAAATTTATATTGGTCACCCAAGAGTATTTAGCCTTGTAAGGTGGTCCTTGCTAATTCACATGGGATTCCACGTGCCCTATGCTACTCAGGTTAGAGAGAAACCCAATGATTCTTTTGGCTACTGGACTCTCACCATCTAGGGTGTAGGATTCAACCACTTCACCTAACAGCACATAACTTATATTGTGCTCTCCCACAACCCTGTTTTCATGGTTTAGGATGCTCCCATTTCGCTTGCCACTACTACATGAATCACTTTTGCTTTATATTCCTCTAGCTACTAAGATGTTTTAGTTCTCCAGCTTGTCTCTTGCCTTCCCATGGATTAAACAACAGTTAAAAAGGTTAACCTATTCAGGAATCTATGGATCTATGCTCATTTTCAACTCCCCGATGCATTTCGTCTCTTACCACGCCCTTCCTTGTCTCTGGGTGCCTAGGTATCCACCATAAACCCTTCCTCTTTTGAACCTCGTCATTAAAGGCTATACCATACTAAGGTGCTACTAAATGGAAGGATCTTATCAATGTCCATGAATGATAAATCATAAGTCAAACTGTCGTATCGGAATAATTGTGTTCTATCATATACCATTGTATTAGCTAGAATCACGGGTTGGAGATAAGAGGACTCAAACCACTGACATTTGCCATAGGGTAAACCAACGTCTCTCAGGCCTCCCCGACTTATTCTACCATAGAGGCCAACAATAGACAATAACTCCCCCCTGAACATAGCTCACAACTTTCATCGTACTGTGCTCTCCAAAGAGAAACTCTTCCAAAAAAGTGTTGAGTTGAAATCCCATTTCGGAGATTCTTATAGTTTTGGGCTATCCAGCTACAAGATAACCTGGATAGGAACAAAGAGCTCTCCCCTTTTTCCGCCCAACTTTTTGGTCCTAAGAATGATTGCGCTTCTCCGACCCTTCTTGTCCAACCGGAGTGGAAAGCTAATGTGTTCCACTCCTCAAATCAGGGTGGGTATATGGTCGGTCTGTAACCCCTAAACACACCCTCTTTATGAGGAAAGTGTTTTCACCAACATCATTTTTCTCCCTTTGCAACTCAAACAAACTTTCCTTCTGTAAATTTGAACATGTTGCAATCTTGAAATCAACCACTGGTTCCCATAAAGGAACTACCCCCCAAACATCACACTCATCCAACAAAGTATCACACATCACCTCCTCAAAACAATTATAAAGATCACAAATGGAATAATCTAATACAATGTGGTTAACATATCTCCTAGGAGGTATACTCACCCTCATTGATGATATGGGTGCTCCTGCATGATTTTGTGCATCCTATAATGTTTGGATAAGACATCTTGGATTTTTGTGTGCTAGAGTAGATGATGAGGAATATCCACCTCCAACCTCACCTTGTACAGACCTATATTTGATTCTTATTTTACCTTTGAATCAATGTATAGAACAACAACCTCTTCACTCCTTTCAATCAATGAAGGAGATATATAGGAGCCCTATTTCATATTGTCAATGTTCATGTCATGTTGACATTATGAATTTCATCATGTTAAGCTAGCATCATTACATTTGTTCCTTGTGTATTATGTTAACTTTATTTGTCTTGTTAGCATTATTTCATTTATCTTGTCAAGTAGATGTTGTTAGTTTGTTATGCCACCTATGTTTTATGAAAGTAGTTCTACACTTCCTTTCATTGAGAAGACAATGATGGCCTTGCTATCAGTGATGTTCAGACAATAAGTTTGGGTATGGTGAACCTATTCGACTATTTAATTTGAATTTGATTATCCCTATTGGTAGTACTAGTTATTAGTTTATGATATTGTCATCATGTATATCTGTCACCCTCCATGTTGAACATGACACTGATGATGAGCTAGTCATCAATATTGATGATGTGGCCTTAGCAGAGATGGAAAATACAATAGAGAAAAAAAAAAACAAATGGCAATGATTGGACCTAAGAAAGGATGGAAAAATTCGTTGAAAAAACACATTCTAATGGTGTTGATGAGAGTTGAATGGAGATGGAAAAGAACGCTTTGAATTATGAACACAACTTTCCATTTCCTATATGAATTTTTTTTCTAAGGACACACATCACCCCATAGGATGTACAAGAGGTAGGAAGCGACAAGAGGGTAGATTAATTAGCCTCCTCCTACTCCTACTCTACATGAGAAAAATGAAAGAGATAAGTGTAATCATACAACCAATGGAGCTACCCAAGTTGTTTTTTTACATAAATAGTCCTTCCCTTATATTTGGCTATGAACCAAAATAGGAAGACATTCATTATCATGTACAACAAAGTTGGAATCTTCATGGATGCTTGGTTGAACACTTGAAAATCATCATGAAGACCATCAAAATCATACCCATGATGACATGCACCCTTTACAACATTATTTATCAAAAGTTGGATAGGGATGGAATATTCATCTTGATGATAAAGTACATCATAAAAATTAGGAGCATTCTCTTCACTATCCTCAAGATCTGAAATTCTAGGCTTCTTTGTTACAACACTATCTTTGGAAGAGTATGAAAACAAGTTACAAAATGCATTCCCAGATCTAGAAATTAATTTATGAGTGCATGTAATGGCTTGCTAGTCCAAATGTGATGGCTGAAAATTTCTGTAAGAGATTGTAAGTTTTAAACCTGCGAAGTAAAGCAATGCATATAGATTCTTAAGAAAAACAGAAATTAATCAATGGCTCATACACAAAGTACACAACGATTTTGTACCGGAAACCCTCTATCGGGAAAACCTTTCTTATATTCATTATATCTAATTTCACCATTCACCATACAATATATACA
>CBVK0100964569.1:0-10253 GCA_900067695.1 Picea abies | reverse complement strand
CTAAACTATATATATATATATATATATATATATATATATATATATATATATATATACACGTTGGCATTTTAAATTATGACCAGAATTTAGAAATTAACTTGTCGCTGCCAAATTAATTTACAAATTTGAAATTCAGGATTCTTGAGCCCTCCCAAATTAAATTCCTTCTTTCCATTTTTTCTGTTTCGCTACCTTCAATTGATAACCTGAGATCAAAATTTTTATTATTTCATCTATTTCCATTTGGTAGAGTGAAGTGTTTCCTCCAACAAATTTGGGTATAGTATTAGCTACCCTAATTACTAGTTAAATTGTGTCATAGTTGGGTTAGAAAACCTTAAGTTAGTTGAAAATTTAAAGAGAAGATTTAAAGGATATTATGATTCTCCTTAAGAGTTTTAAATTAAACTTAAAGATGCATTATAGAATTTAGAGTTAGAGTTAAATGGGGAGTAAGTTGTATTGAAAACTTAGGATTTTTGGTGCCTATGATTTTGACGACATCAACAAGTGTTATATTATAATGATGCAATTGATATAGGACAACTTACATTGGAGATAAGATAAGAGTTTAATTGCACAAATCCATGATAGAGATTAAGTAATAATGTTAAGTATGCATAATATGATTGTGTTATATTTTTGGAATTTCGACTTATCTTTTTACCAATTGAGAACTGTTGTTGACATTGTGATTAGAGATCGAATTAAATGAATATGTGAGTCTAAACTTGAAACAAAATTGATTATTTTCCTTTAATAATAGCATTGCATTGTATAAAAAGTTAGTACTTTTTGGAAATAGAACATAATGTGAGAATTCATCATATGCATGGTTAAATGGAATTTCTTGTTATGCTTCATGATAAATGTTACAAGATGTTAATGCTCAATTCACATGAATGATGATTAAATTATTGTGTAATCGTAGTATATTATAATCTATGTTTAAAGAATTTATGATGGTTATTGTTATTGATTTAGTCACGAAATTCAAAATATGATTGTGGTTAAGGGAACTAGACATATCATTGTTCTTTAGAACTGTCGTGAGTCCTGAGAATTTAAATGATCAAAACAAATTGGATGAATCCTGGACTGGAGTGTTGATTATGTGTCTTGGAGGTCATAAAATTGCAGAATAGGTTGGGCGGGTAGATATATGTTGTGATATTAATGTGTTATGGTTGATTTTGAATAATAGTGATGTTGCATTCATATTTTGTTGTGGGGTAATGCGATGAGATTGAATGTGTAATTATTGATGTATGTTGTTGTCGCATATCACTTGTCCTAACAGATGTTAAAAAAAAAAATTACCTCTATTGTAATCACTTATTTGATGTCATAATGGAGGGGACTTTACATATGGTATCAGAGCGGGTTAAACCCTGCAACATTGGACCGTTACACCTTCCACTTTGTTAAAGTGAATGATTATAGATATATCACTAATAAATTTTGAAATTGTCAATGTTGGTAATCATGGTTAAAGGACATCGGATAAGTAGATGTCATGGTGTGGGAGGATGAGGTATGCCTCCTCTGAGTGTATCCACACCAGAGGGGTCTAACACTTAGGGAGAAGAACAAACCACTGAGCAGGAGTAGGTTGTTGTGGGATTTGTGGTAGGTATGATGAGATCCTTTTAGAGGATGTTAGAGGCTTGATCAGCCATATTTATCAATATGAGGGTAGGAAATTTGTACCTAATGAGGGTTCACAACACCCTTCAGTGGTTAACAGTAGTATACTCAGGGAACTCAAGAAAGTTAAATTTCCAATTTCATGGGAGGCACAGATGAATTATCCATTGATGCATGGTTAGATACATGGTGATGTGCTTTGCATTTATTTTTTACACATCCAACATGAAATTATGCATGGCGGTCTTCAAATTGAAAGGGAGTTCTCTACCTTGGTGGAAGACGCTCCTACCTAAACTAAACATAGTCGACGAAGACATGTCATTGGAGATGTTCAAGGAACAGTTCTGGGAAAGGTACCTGGCTGAGAAAATCATTGAGCACGAGCTTAATGAGTTCAAAATCTTATGACAAGGTGGTCATATGGTGCCATAGTTTGGGGTTAGGTTCATGGAGCAACTTAGGTATGCTCCGCTTTTGAACAAAGAGAAGTTAAAGGTCAACAAGTTCATGTTCGGACTTAAATTCAATATTCATACGAAGGTGAGGATACTAATGCCTTATAAATTGCACGATGTAGTTAAGAAGGCCCTCATAGCTGAGAAAGAGTTGAACAACAGGGAAACGTTATTGATTGTAGAATTAACTTGGTAATATTTTGTAATAAAGGTAGACCTTTATGTCACGATCTTAGGATCTTATGAAATAATGATTGTTAGGGACTGGTTGGAATCGCATGATGTGATACTTAATTGTAAGATGAAATGGTTAAATTTGATGGATGATTCAGGATAGAGTAGAGTCATTGTAGAAAGAAACCAGGGAGTTTCTCTTAGGTTCATTTCTTCCTTACAACTACAGAAGAGTATGTGCAAAGGATGAAAAATATATGCAATCTTAGCGCTAAATGAAAAGGGAGAGGCAAAAGGATTAGAAAACATTCTTGTAGTACAAGAGTTTGCGGATGTAATTCCAGAAGAGTTACCAGGTTTACCATCCAAGAGAGAATTGAAGTTTAAAATAGACTTGAAACTGAGAACTAAACTAATAGTGAGAATGCCATGTCAGATGTCAACAATGGAGTTGCAGGAGTTGAAAATGCATTTAAAGGAGTTACAGTTGGACTTGGGACTTATACGTCTAATCGTATCATCATGGGGTGTGCTAGTGATTTTTCGTGAGAAAGAAGGATGGATCGTGGAGAATTTTTATTGACTATCATCAATTGAACAAAGTGATGATCAAGAACCAATATCTGTTACCAAGGATAAATGATTTGTTTGTTCAGATGAAAGGAGCAACGATATTTTTTGAAGATTGACTTGAGATCAGGATATCATCAATTACAGATTAAGGAGGAATATATCCCTAAGAAAAAGTTTAAGAAGAGATTCAAACACTATGATTTTACAATTTTACCGTTGGAATTGATGAATGCCCTTGGGCTATTCATGAGTTTGATGAATTGGGTATTCTATGAATACTTAGATAAGTTTGTTCAAGTATTTATTGATGACATACTGATTTATTATCGGACAAAAGAAGAGCATGGAGAACACTTAATATTGGTCCTACAATGTCTACAAGAAAAACAATTGTAAGGGAAACTATTGAAATGTTCTTTTCATCAATCGAAAATTCATTACTTGGGATATATCACATCTGGTGAAGGTATCACTATGGATATAGTAAAGGTAGAGGCTATTATGGAATGGACAACACCAACATACATACAATAAGTACGCAAATTTATGGGTTTGGCAGGATATTACTAACGGTTCATCGAAGATTTTTCGAAGATAACAAATCTGATCACGAAATTGCAGAAGAAAAACAAGAAGTTTGTACTAATATATGTACAGAAGCATTTCAAAATCTTAAAGAGTTGTTAATGAAAATTCCAATACTGAAATTCCCCGACATGGAAGAAGGATTATTGGTATGCACAGACGCATCCAAGGAAGGTTTAGGAGTGATTTTCATGAAAGACAGTCAAGTGATCACTTACATTTCAAGGAAATTGAGAAAGCATAAAGAGAACTACACAACACATGACTTGGAGTTATTATCAATTGTATATGCCTTGATAGTTTGGAAACATTATTTGATTGGAAGAAAATTTGAATTAAAGACAGATCATTGTGGATTGAAGCATATATTTATGAAGAGTGAATTGAACACACGACAGAGGTGTTGGTCAAAATTACCTAGAAAATACAACTTTGAGATTACTTACATTAAAGGAACGATGAACATAGTGGTAGATGCGTTGAGTCGGAGACCACCCATATTCTCGGTAATACCTCTTAAGACAAATCTTCGAGAAAATAATCTAACTTTACAGATAGAAAATGATTGGCATAAATAAGTTAAGGATAATATTGGACAAAATACCATGATGGTACCGAAGTTTGAAGGTTATTATTTAGACAATGATGGATTGTTGAGATTTAACAGAATAATTTACATACCACCTAACAACGAATTAATAATTTTGATCTTGAGTGATCCTCATCAATCAATGTACATGGATCATCCAGGAGTCATGAAGATGAAGGAAGAACTTAATCCCTTATTATTCTGGAAAAGAATGAAAGAAGACATAGTTAGTTACATGACGATATGCCTAGAATGTCAGCATAGAAGGTTGAACATAGAAATCCATTAGGATTTTTACAAACACATGATATTCCTGAATCGAAATAGGAGGCCATTTCGATGGATTTTATAGTTTGATTGCCACTGACAGAAATGAAACACGATTTGATTTTTTTGGTAGTTGACACTCTGATGAAGAGTTCACAGTTTATTATAGTGTGTAAGATGTATTAGGTGTCCAACATAGCTAGATTATTTGTTAACGAGATTGTGAGGTTACATGAAGTACCAAGAAGAATCATATATTATCAAGGATCGGTGTTTACAGGACAATTTTGTACCAATTTCCAAGAGGCCTTGGGAACACAACTAAACTTTAGCACAGCATATCACCCAGAGACAGACGAGAAAATAGAAATAATGAACCATATTTTGGAGGATATTTTGTGTATGTATGTAATGGACCAACAGAAACATTGGGAAGATTGCATTCCACTGATAAAGTTTTCATACAACAACAATTACCATAGTACAATCAAGATGGAACCATTTGCGTTTCTTTATGAGAGACCATGTCAAACGTCATTGAGTTGGGATCAACTTGAAGATAGGGTCCTGGTAGGACCAGAAGTGATTCAAGAAATGGAAGAACAGATGCAATTAATAAGACATAGATTAAAGAAAACAAAGGATTGACATAAGAGCTATGTTGATGCACATCATGTTAATCGCAATTATGAAATTGGCGACAGAGTTTTCTTGCGGGTAAAACCACAAAAGAGTTAGATAAAGTTGTGGAAAGGAAAGGACCAGTTGCTTATAGACTATCCTTTCCTGGATATTTGAGGTGTAAGCACGATGTATTTAATGTGTTTGTTTTACGACATTATGTTAGTGATCCTTCACATGTTATTGACATGATTTGTTTATAGGTGTCAAACGAGGGTTCTCTCATGGAGGAACCAATATACATTCTAGACCATCACATTTGATAGTTTCAACATCGAATAGTCGATCAGATCAAGGTCTAGTGGGACAACTATAGTCCACACTCGGGTACCGAGGAGGATGCATACGAGATGCGTCAATAGTTTCCTTACTTGTTTAATATATTAGACATATAGATCTATGTCAAATACTTTTATTTACCACATTTATATACTCTACAAACTTCAGAATGAAGTTTAAAACAAGAGGAGGTGTATGTAACATCCCGCTCTATTGAGCATGCCTTTATTGGCATATTATTTGAGGACACTTGCGTGCCAGTGATCCAGTTATGGTATATTATGATTTTGTTTTGATTATGGGTTATATATGATGATGATGATGTGTTGTGACCTATTGTTATATTTATTTATATATAGTGGAAGATATTATTGATAAGTTTTCTTGAGTGTGCAGGGCACATAACAGGTTATGGATGTTGATGGCATCGATGAACTTCCTTGGAACCTGGATCAATTCAGGGAGTGGATTGTGTTTTGTTTGATTATTTCATTTTACACACATGTGACACATGATTGATTTCAGTATGATTTGCGTATATGGATTATTGACAGTATTTTGGTCAGTGGATGCAGTCTTGATGATGCTTTCTAATCTGACTCACATAAGTAGTATAGGGGCCATGCACATAAACTAAACATTGAGGGAGAGGTGTGGCATCATCCTTGTCATATCCTAATAGCACTCTCGTTGTGTTCAGAACTGTAGGTTAATGATTACCTAGTTTGAAAGGTCCATGATGTCATGAGGGAAGACTGAGACAAACACTCACAATTATTCTCAAGGGAACACAATAAGGTAGAGTCCTTATTCCTTATAATCTCTTATTCTCTTCAATCGAGTGGAGTGTTGACTTCAAGGGTCAGACAAACTTCCAAAACCAGTCAAAGGTGAGTGGCACCCTTGTAGCATGGAGGTGTGTCTTTGTTAGTCCCTAAAGTTGCACTTGACTATAGGGAAAGCTAGGGCATCATCAAGTTATTGCAATAGTATTTTGAGGGTTTTATGATTTGGATTTTTGAAATGGTGGTTGAAAACTAGTTCAAAGTTTCAAGATAAACAAGAATTTCAGAATAAGGACAAATGACATCCCATTGACTGGTTAAGGGTAGTCACATAGACAAATTAGACAAATAAGGAAAAGATAATATGAATTCATCAATTTGTTAACCTCACGTAGAATTCTTATCTCAAAATATAATTAAGAAATAAGAACATCAGCTTGTAAATAAAAAACTTGAAAATAATAACAATAACAAATTCTTCACTGTGTCAATTGATAATCAAGAAAACAATGCATTGTAGTTTGATAAATGATCACAAGAATGAAAAGAAAAGGAACATAGAAGAAGAGAAATTATAACCATCAATATGCCTTTTCCATTAAGTGTAACATAGAATAGGAATGTCTTACAAGGAGTTTCAAAACAAGTCCCTGAATATCCAAATTTTCAACCTGGACAATCTTTCTTCTGTCTACTTAAACTATCCAAAAAATATCTCAAATCCTATTTTCTAGTGTTCTATTAATGATAAGATCTGATGAGAATCTATCTTCTAGGGAGGTTATCTCAAAATGAGCATTTTCATTACAAAAATAGATATCATCTCAACAACTTAATCGCAAATGATTCTTTCAACAATACATTTGATCCTACAAAATGGGAATTGATTTGATTTAGTCATGTATTCGAAGTGTTCAAATTCACAAGGCAAAAACAAGTAAATATTCCCTCGTTCCCTCATAAATATAAAAAATTCAAAACTATGCCAAATCCTTCATAGGACTATCATGATATGATAACAACACTACCTTTAGCGGTCCTCTATTTCATCTTAGAGGTGAGTACAATGTTGTGCCAATAGAGTTTTAAGTTGGATTCTCTAAGCTCTTTATGCAATTCTTTTTTATCCCTTTTCTTTTACTTGAACCCTTGTATCATTTCCTATTGCCTGGCACTCCATTTCTCTACTTGATCCTTTTCATTTTTCAACTTCTTTACCATTCTCTAAAGTTCTCTGATCTTCTCTTTATCACTTTTGACTTTGACCTTGAATTCTGGAAACTCTTCTATAGGTGTAGGCTTGCTTAGATCTATGGAAGCCTTAGGTTCTCTCATTTTAATATGGTGTCTAGAAGCTAATCCTGAGTTGTGATCATCATCTAAACTAGTTGAATCCATGGCTACTGGAATATCTAATATATGGTCTGAGTCTATAGGGTTACTTTCTTTATTTTTAGAAATCCTACTAGTACCTTTAGCAAGTGCTTCAGCTCTTGATAATCTAATAGTATCTCTTGTTATAGGTCCTATAGGAAATTTAGCAATCTTCTTACCTCTTTCTACTGATTTCCTGTGTAACAGAGGTATTTATGCCTTTTCTTTGACACCTTCTTTAGATTCATCATAATGGTATTCTATGACTATGACATTTTCCTCTTTGACATATGGGTCAAACATAGCTTTGGATTTTAGCATGTATTTGTTGGCAACCCTAGTAGAATTTCTCCTAGGGTATTGAGACACAAGTGCATATTTCTTCTCTTGTTTTTTACCTGTGGCACATTTCTTATTGGTTGATTTCTTTTTATGTTTGAATCTGGGTTTAATATTATAATCCTCATCTGAATCTTCTTCCATTTTTATGTCTACATCAGAAAACATTTCAATCTCTACATCAAGTTTGGATCTCTTACCTTTGTTGGTCATGGCTTCTTCCTGAATGTCATCGACAGGGGTATCAATAGGAATGTGTTGAGTTTGCTTCTTTGTTTTGTTGGTCCTTATCACTCTAGTTGCATACATTTATTCTTTGACTAAAATTTCATCAGTTGCGATAATCTATTTCTATGTGGCCTCCTTTTTCCCTTTGCCCCTTTTATGTTTGCTTGGTTTTGGATCAGGATTTAGGGATTGGATCAACCAGTTCCAAGGTTTTTGTACTTCACTCAGAGTAGAAACGACCAGAGCCTTAATTAACACTTGATGGAACAAACTACCTTTAGCAGTGGTAGGGTGCGACTGTACCCTTTTTGACATATTCGATAGGCTTTTGAGTAGAAAATATGGTAGATTTAAGGGATAGTCTCCATTGATATGCATTAATAACCTAATATGGTAGATGTAAACCAACGAGAATCTACCTTCACAGGTGATATACCTGTGAATTAGGATCAGAGCAGTATGTCACTCTTGTCTAATCCAGTTGTGAGAGACTCCTTTCTTCCAATCTGGGTTCTGCCTATCTGGTAGCAAGAATTGGTTCATAAACTCTATGACCATGTGCTCCTTTTTCCACCATCATTCTCCCCCAATCACCAATCTGTAAGATTTAGCAATGGATTGTTCTGTCACCAACATCAACATTTTACCGATCACCACTTCAAAGCCATCGAAGTTCTGTGAAAACAACATGGACACTTGTTCGTCATGCCCCTGGAAAGTGCTAAAGAACTTGAACCAGCCAACATCCTTGAACCTTTGTGCCATCTGTGGATACGCTTCAAGCAGCTCGATACCCTCAGGTTCCAACCTAAAAGTTTCCCCACCTTTCTTTGACGCCATGTCAATGATACAATTATGTAGCTCGACGATGTTGGGGATCAAGAATTTAGAATCTACAACTATTACTAGATAGTAATTTACTTAAATGTATATCTGCACACATAATCCAATGGAATTAGAATAACAGATAGAAATTTCATATAATGATATTGGAAATTGAATTGATTTGATACAGGTTCTTGTAGGTACAGAGTGATCTCATTCATGCAACGCTTCAAACGACATCATCATTTTCAAGAAAGATCATGGAGTACATACAGATCTTTTGTCCATGGTTCATGTGATTATGATAATATTTGGATGGCTGGCACATGTCACGGCATGATTACTTTAGCGCTGCAGGAATAACATTATTCCCGTAGCGCTATTGATTTGGCAATAATTTGAATTTTTCAAAATTCAAATAAGCAAATGATGTGACAAATCTCGTTAAACCAGGTCTTAATCCTTCAAACTTAAGAAAATTATTCAAAAATGCTAAAATGCAAAGCATAACAAACTCAAACCAAATATTAAAGACTAATGAAATCAAGCAATGAGGTATAATAAGGGAGGTCTTAGGATTAGGGATTCTCACTAAATCAAGAACAAAATTAGAGACTAACAATATTGAAGGGAACGTTGCATAAATAAAAACTTGAGCCAATAAATCTAGGTGGCCTAGAAAACATTGAAATGATTATACCTTGTTGGAGTAAAATAATTAATTAAAAAATAAATTATTAATTATAAATCCCAATAAAAGTATAATCCTAATTCTAATACTAAGCCTAAGTCTAAGTTTAGTTAGGGGATTAAATTAAAAGAATTGAGATAATTCAATTTAAGGAAAAAGTGAGAAAAATCTAAATATTTGATAGAATGCACATGTGTGCATGAAAATAATAAAAGTGTTAGAAAAACTAGACCGTGGAGCAATAAAATAAAACAAATGTGGAAACAAAACATAGAAGATACACAATACAATAGAGACATAGATTTACGTGCTTCACCCAGTGTGGTCTACGTCCACCAGATAACTTGTCAGGTCCTTCCTTTATTATTATCCATCATATGAAGGGATACAACCTACAACAAACCCGTTGTAACTTCTTCTTTTTTCTCTCACAGTCTCCTATCTTAGAATACAATATTCGCCATCAACCATAGCAGCAATACATTTCCCTCATAATAGAGGGTTGCTTTCTAGGGAAAAAAACCCTAACATTATATCTATCGTTAGATCTATGACCTTATAATGAACGGTCCAGATTTACAATGAAATTACAATATACATTTATAGGGCAATTTTTCCTTCGGGGGATTTTCCCCCGAACCCCTGCTAGGGGCCCACTTGCCCCCAGACTCCCCAGCGGGGGGGATAGGCCCCCCCAACCCCATAGAGGGGGTACCCCCCCTCTGCACTCCCCCGCATGGAAGAGTGTACATACTTCT